>VZTE01000204.1:75293-116597 GCA_013397775.1 Eulacestoma nigropectus
TTTTTTTTTTTTTTTTTTTTTTTTTTTAAATGTGCTTTCAATACTAGTGTGAGAGCATTAAGGAGAATCTGTTGAATCAATTCTGTAAGTACTGGGAAATTGGGAAAGCTTTGAATTTGTGACACATAGCAATCCACTAAAAAGATCAGAAGTAAAGATAGGAGACCTCAGTATCAATTATCAATGTATCAAAAAGTAATCCTGCAAATAAAGTGGTCTACTGCTTCAGAAGGTCTTAGACTATACGAAAACACTAATGTGTCTTATCAAAGTTTTCAGAGAGTTTGAGGAGAAATTTCTCTTGCCTCAGTTAAGAAACACACCCACCTCTCCTCAAGCCCCAGTTTTGGTACTTATCCCCCAGCACAGGCGTATTCTTACTCCCACTGTGTTCTTTTCAGCAGTTTCAAGCTATTTTGTTCCTGCAGTGGCATAACTGAAGTTGTGACTTGTTGTGACTAAGCAGAAAAATGAATATTCCTAAAGCTCTTGTAAGGCTGTACAAAAAGTCCTAAACAAACCCTTAACTGCCAGAGACCTGAATGAGCTTTGCCTACAGAGGTGTTTTTTAAACACATAATCTGACTGTTTTGAAAAACAATCAGGTTAATTGTGCCTAAACATGGCTCATTTTAATAAAACGTGCCCAAGAGAACAGAAAGTATGGCACGTAGAAATACCTTTGTGTCTCTCAGAGGTGAAAGCTGGGACTAACAGCAGCAGCTGTCACAAAGGTTCCATGACTGATTCTTCTAATTTCAAAAAACTTACACTAATTATTCTTTGTGCAAAATGTTGCCTTATCTTAAGTATTTGGACGAACACATTTTATTATGTTCAGACAACCTTTTTCAGAAAGATTTGTCTTCCTCACATTTTAGAGCAGGCTCAGGAATTCAGCTTTTCTCAGTTCTGTTTCTTTACATTTGATAATATTCTGTCACCAACAAAAAAAGTTTGCACATTTCAAAGGAATGCCTTCAGATTTTAAAAACTCAACTCTCTAGCCTTTCCCAATTCCTGTATACACACCCAGACTCTGCATAAAAACTAAACATGCTTCATATAGCTCAAGCATTAAGAGGCAAAATCAGGCTCTAACGGTTGGTAGTAGTTGTTGGATCAGGAGTAGAAATCAGCACCAAAGCAGTATGTTATGAATAAGTATCCTTATTCATGGACTTTGGCACACGTATTACAACATGCTCCACAATTCCATGATCGTATGCCACATTTTGGTCTTCACAAAAAACACAATAGTATCTTTTCCAACGCAAAGCACAGCTGCTTACAGCATAAAATACCTTATTGCCATACCATTTTTGGCCTCATGTTTCTGGAAATGAAATATCATGTTTTAATTTTTCACAGCTCTCTGACAGACTCTTTGGACGAAGTTAGGATTTTTGTTACAGCTGATGATTATTTTGGTGGTCTTCACCTTCTGAGCTCTCAGCTCCCAACTTCACAGTTTGATTAGCCTGTATGCCCAAAGCTCTGGCTAAAACCCAACAAACTCAAAGTCCTCTGTAATGACACGCATGTTTAAAAATAATTCTCTTAAATTAGACATACAAAAATGGCATAACACCAAAATTCTTCATTTTGCCAAAAGTGGCACGTCCCAAAGAAGCAAAATAGCCTCTTAAATGCATCAGTATCCATACACGAAGCAACACGGAAAAAATTCTTAGTGAACAAGCAGTACATCAGGCTTTCCACAAAGCACAGGAAAAATGAGCAGTTGATACTCCTTTGTTACTTTAGCAGCTTAGTGAGGAGAGCACTGACCATGGGGAGTGAACTTGTTGTCAGGCTCTCCTCAAGCACAAAGCTGATTCACATCAGCATCTTCATGTCCCTGTTCTACCTGTTAGGATATGGGCTATCAAAATATCTCAGAATATGTTTTTGAAGCTATTTGAATTTAAAATTAAATTAAAAATTACTCTTTAATCTAGTGGACATAGATATTGTCTGAAAGGCTTAGGACAGGAGCTGAAAAAAAGGAGTATGTCTGTTAAAATCCTTGACAAACCACATTTTGAGTAAACATTAACTCTGCTTTGAAAGCAAAATTCAACATGTAATCCAGAAAGGACAGTGACTGCAAACACACTGACTATTAGAAATAAAATCTGTAATATCCAAGAGCTGCTCCTTCTGTAGTTCTGTATATTAGTTTTATCAGAAGTTGTTCTGTAAAAGAAACTACTATAAATATGCAGTTAATGTGATATTAAGATACATGAAAACAAAAGAAGGAAACTGAAGTGACATAAGCAAGTTTGAGGGAAGACTCCCAGTTTTCCGTACTTTTTAATCTTATTTTGAAAGATATAAATGCATATTTCCTTTCTGCAACCATATTTTTTACACAGTCTAATCTTTAAAATTTGTCAATAAAATAAGAAGGAATTTTATTTTAAAAATGTGCTTTAATTTTTTGAGGTCTGCAACAGCACTGGCTAAAGCTGTGTTATGATAGAAATATTAATCATTCAAAATCAAAGAGTTTCTTAATGAGCTCTACAGCAAATCATTCATTATATTCACTGGCAACTAATTCTAACCCTTCTAAAATTTTCCCTTATCTTGCACTTCGCATTTCCTCTGGAGATATTTTGTTACTATTTTATACCTAAGCCCCTCTCAGAAGGAGGAAGGATTTTTTTTTAATTGAGATTATCAGAATCAACTGATATCTAAAGATTCTGAAGTAGTTTGCCGAAGAAAAACTTCAGAAATAGAAGTTTAAGAAAGTAGAAACAGAATTAATCATTACAGACTTTAAATGAAACCTACCCTTTTTTTTTTCCTGACATAAAAAGTCAGAACTAGGTAAAAGTTAGCCTTTTATGGCAGGAGAAAACAGGAGGAGGTGAAATATTACAGCAAAGATTATGCTGAATTCTTCAGGAAGACTTTCTGACAAAATGAGCACTCTGAAGGTATTTTTCTCTTATGGAACTAATTTCATTTATCATCATAAAATTTACCAGTTCTGTAGCTGATGTATTGTCTTCTATAAAAAGGAAGTATTGCCTTTCTATAAAAAGGTACAAGCTCATGATCATAAAGCCTGCCGGTTTGGGCTTTTTTGTCTAAATTTCATTAGGACATCAACAATCTTACCAACATATGCAAGTTCTCTAATGTAATGGACATTGAGAACAGATGACTAAAATAAAATAAAATAAAATAAAATAAAATAAAATAAAATGTCCATGCCAATTCCCTTTCCTTTAGAACTGAAAAACAAAATACCGGACTCATCAAAATGTATGTTCTGGATAAACTGGAGAATAAAACTATTTAGATAGGACAGCACCTTACAAGTAAACATTTTTTAAAAATCTAGACAGTGTTTACTAAGTTTGGATCAGAGCAGAAGGCTGCAGTCAGTGCAAGTTTTATTGAGTTCTTCAGAACTGGGGACCAGTTTAACACTCTGTATTGGGAACACTGCTGGAGCTATATGCTTAACTTAAATCAGCCAAATTGAACTTATTGTTGATTATATTTTCACTTCTTTTATAAAAAGAAAAGACTGTATTTACAGTTTAGCTTCTAGAAGTTACACTGCTTGAAACTAAACAGATTTTACTGAATATTTCTAAAGCCAATTCCAAACCCAAATTTTGTACTTTTGAAAGTCAGCTGAAAGTTGTACCAGATCTCACTAACAGTTTCTTAGTGAAATACTGGGGATTACATTTAATGTTATGAAACATGAAGTATAAAAACATAATCATATATTGCTATATGGGAAATGAAACAAAGAAAGCACATGTAACATAAATATTTTCCACTTACTTTTTATGTATGAATCTTCAGCATGAGACTGAAGATCAATATTTAAGAAAAAACCCAGTTATCCCTTTTTAAATATTGTTCTCTTCATCAAACCAATCAGAAGACTAGAAAAATACTTAGGAGTAAATTTTTGTGATTAATGTAGAGATGTTAATTTACAGGGACTGAGAAAAGTTATCTACACAGAAGACATTCTTGTGACTCTGTTACTGTACATCTTACAGCGGAGCGAGTTTACACGGACCAGCTACAAGATGGACTTCTGCCACAAGGCTCTCAAGGCAAATACAAGTGGAGAGAATAGCATAAATTCACATAGGCTAGAAAAAAATGTAGTACAGCTACACGTAGTACTTTTACTCTGGCAATGGGAATAAAGGAACATCATCCTCATTTGCTTACACAGACCTATGCAGTGTCACATTTAAAGACAGATGTGTTGCCCACCTAAATACAACCAAAAAGAAAAGGCTTAGGAGACCTTCACCGTAATATGTTAAATATGCTAGATGCAATTATGGTTTTCTTTGCTCAATTTTAGACATTGTCAAAATGACATTGTCCAAAATGCCTTGATATATTGTCACCAAATTCTGTAATACTGTGAGTGTGAGATTATATGAAGTCTGAACCTTGTGCTTTTCTCCCTCCTTTTGTCATTAAAAAGAGTAAAATCAGACTTTTTGCTTGTGATAATTTTGCATTTTCAGTTTGTTTGCCATTTGCTTTCAGGACAGAATAACTTTTGTAGAGATCATTCTCATTTTAATGACAAACAGTTAACAAAAACAAAGGATCTTGTACTATTTTCTCTAAAGAGCATGAACATGACAGAATACTTTCTACTGATAATTTTTTTTTTACCAAAACCATTTTGTTGCCTGATATCTTGGCCCTCATTTGAGATTTTCTGACTGCATTTTGACTGATTTCAATGAAACACTGAAGAAAGAATGAAATTCTGTGCTCTGAAGGAATTTGAGCAGATGACATTTTCAGAAAAAAACCCCTGTTACATATTTTCATTCTGTTTTTAATGGAGGGGAGTACTCTGGATGGTGTGGCAACAGAACTTACTGTTTGCACTATCTACACTTGAAGTATGTGTCTTACAGTCTATATGTAGAACATGTTGGAAAAGTCCTTTAATAAACCAGAAGTTATCTAATGTCTATTGTTTACACTACTGGCAAATTCTATATGAATCATAGAGCAGATATGTGAGTTATCTATGTGACTTTCATGCTTCAACTCAGTTCCTTGGTCAAGATTTAGACAAGCAAGCACATAATCAGGGGTCATGCTTAACTAAGGATGAACACAATGGGAACACTTGACTTTGAGACTGCTGTCTGTAACTACACTGGCTTGCTATGAAAACTAGATTTAATTTCAACTGTTACTAATTACTCCTTTTTCCGAGTGTTGAATGCTTCATAAAGGCTGTTGACACTTTCTGTGCCTTAAATTATGTCTCCCCTGGTGGGGGAGACCCCAGAGTCTTTGCCAGTAGTCTGAGAGACGAACGGGACCTTCAGCATTCACTGCTTTCAGATAGTCGTTTATTTAAGTCTTTTCAGAGACATAGCACTACTAATGTGACCCAGACATAGCACAAAGCAGAGAATGCAAGAAAAGCCGAATTATCAAGATTGCACAGCCTTTTCAAAGGTCAATTACCCAATGAAAACTTAAAATGAAAGATTTTTTCCACCAATATTCAATAGATCACTTTATCACGTAGACAGGAACTGCGGAATTCTTTATCCAATCATCCTAAACCACTTTTGCTGCAGAATATGGAGCACTAGAAGAAGAAGAAGGAGGGCTGGAAAACAATAACTATCCTCCATCTTGGAGTTTTTACTTTTTATCTATTTACTACATTAACAAACCCAAAACCTCTAAATTCTTCACCTTGTGACAATCTTACATAATATTCTATCACCTGGTTCACACCAGTGTGGATTCTAATTCTTCTCAGAGAGTAGGCAATTTTCTCCATGGATGAAGGTCAAAAACTGTGTTGTCCAGGGGGGTAGAATCCTTCAAAACAGGCAGAGAAATATTCTCTGTACTCTGGATTCCCACAGGCTGTCAACATAATTAGCATTAAATTGCAAGAACAAGCTGGAAAATGAAATGTTAAACAAACTTGCAATCTAATTCACAGTGGTCTCATAGCCCTAGAAATGAGATGAGTTCACTAATGGGACAAACACAGGGAAAGTGTAATATGCACAAGCAGGTCTAGTTCTAGCAAGAATGGCTATTGAGCATCCTCCTTTCACTTGTTTGACTTGCACAACTTTACAAATACAAGAGAAAATCCAGTTGAAAAAAAAAATCACAGGCATTTTTAAGAACTCCAAATGTGACTGGAAACCTACAACTTTTCTGGTACTTTAACTGCTTCAGCAGTCCTGCTTCATAAACAGTATCTGAAACTATAATTTGAAAGCATCACAAAAAGTAACAAAAAGAAACTCTTTATTTTTGAGGTTTTTTTCTCCTCATTTTAAATGAGCAATGAAAACTTTCTTGCAGGTCAAAGACACTTTATTCCATTAGCAAAAGTCCACGAAATTAGAGAATAAACAAGTCTGAGATCTCAGCACGTTTGGTTTGGAAAAGAAAGAGTAAAACTAGACACTGAATTGCAAATTCTTGTCTTATTTGAGTAGAGTATGGGCCACTTTATACCTAAGCATTATCTCTGAAGCTACAAAACTTTAATTATAAAAATTCATAAACAAGCAAATGTTATAGATAGATAGACAGATAGACAGATAGATAGATGTATACACAGAAAAATTTTCCTTTAAGAGTTCAACTACATTTGAGTGTAACCTTCTGGAGAACTCAGAAAATGATGTGACTAAAGGAAAAATAATCTTTCATGTTTAAAAGAAAAACCCCTTGATTTTCTCTAGATTGCATCCTCTGAGTTCCAGAAAGTCAGTTGTGACTCTCCTAAAGGGGTAGAGGAGAAAGAATTCCAGCTATATGGATTAAAGATCCCTGGAAAATATATGAGATCTATAGCCTTTCTTTTCCATAATGTCAGCTTCAGTCAATTTGACTTCCAGATTCTGTAGTCCTAACTGGAAAAGTATGTGTGGAGCTGTGGTACAGCCACAAAGACTTCAGCAGGGAATGGCTTATGTATTCTGAATATCTTTCCCAGAAGAATGAGAAAGAAAAATGCAAGCACACAGAATTAACATTTCCTCTATTTTCATACCTCTCACCTCATTTCTCAGAATGAGTATAGCTAGATTGCATCTCTATCTGTGCAATAATTTGAAACAATATAAAACATCAACAGTGCAATCACACTTTAGTAGTATCCTTTGCTCACGAACTTCAAATAGATTTCGTTATTCAGAATAAGGACATCACACCAAACAATAGCAGCAAACACAATTCTCTGCACAACATAGACACAAAGAGTTCAAATGACTTTGGTCAAGGTCACAACAGAATTGTAGGTTGGATTCTCTAGCTCATGCTATTTTCAACACACAGAACACCTTCTATGTAATTAAATAATGCCATTTGCCACTAAAACAAAATTGCACTGTTAATTGTGTTTGTGACTTAACAAATTATCTGTATATATTTAGCATACCTTTTTTGGTATACTAAAACCTTCACTTCAGTGTTCTGTACTATTAAAAATGCTACTGCCACTTAATCTCAATAACAGAAGAGTGGTAGGGTTGATCCTACTAAAACCATGTTGACATTATTCTAGTCTAAATTTTTATTTTCCTTTGAAAAAAAAATGAAAATAAACTGATAGAATGTGTAGCTCCTGGTACAGATTGTTGTGTCTCCTGCAGGCACTAGATCAGGACACAGCATCTGCTTATTGTCCTATTATCTGTGCTAGATCTCATTTTCTAAAAATCAAGAGAAGTCATACTCCACAACATCAGAAATACAATCACTGAAGGACACTGGTGTCCTGCTGAGGTACACTGACTGTGTCAGCAGGTCTTCTGCCTTCCAGCACACAAGGAACAAGGAAGGCAACTGATGTGATCTGCTTGCAAGGAGCAAATATCACACTAAAAGCAGTATTATCAAGAACTATCATGCACATTTTTTGCTAAATCCTTGTAGGCTTGGGAAAGGAGGAAAATTAATGCAGAAGGTGTTACTGAGAGCTGACAAATATCTCTGGTGTTCAATTAACTAAATGTAACATATAATTTGCCTTTGAACACCTTGGAAAGAATCTATAGCGAAAGACTGCAATTTAACATCAAAGTTTAAACAGTCAGGGTTACAATTTTAGAAGCTCATTAGTCTGAAGGTTTATCATGATTTTCTGAAACGATGAATGATTAAAAACAGTGTTAAAAAGAAAAGAGATCTGGGCATGAATACTTGATCTGAAATCTCTATTCAATTTCAGGGAATGTGTTGTATCTCCGATTTCAGACTGTGAGAAGCTTTGCCAATTACATATACTGCATTCTTTTTAGTATAAAATAATAAGAGGTCACCTTTAACTCAAGGAATTATAACATCAAGTCTCTTCTTTCTGAAATGCAGTGAAAAGATACACCGTTTTTATTAGAAGGCCATTACTTAACATAAATATTTTGCAGAGTTGTTTTCCCCATGTACTACTGCCTGCCCAAAAATGCATAGTCCAGCTCCTGAACTGACACTAAGGTCATACATATATATCTTCTGGACGATTCTTAGGTCAAGCCAGTTAAACTAGAATGTCTACAAACTGGTAAATTCAGTTTATTCAATAACAACAGAGAATGCAGTGACCAAAGGATGTGGAATAAAGATTAATGTCATCCTTCTGTAGCTACTGAAAGTAAGCCTGAAGCTTGATGGTTGCACTTCCAAACAGCACCTGCACCAGAGTAAACTCCACATTCTCCTACCCCACTGCAAGCTCAGCAGTTGGTGTGGCATGTGCTACAAACCCAGGGCCAAGTTTCTCCCTCAGGTGTACTGCAGACAACTACTGAATTCAAAACAAAGCAACTGACCCTGCTGACACAACCAATTATAACCAAAACACTTTCCATGCTCTGCTGTAGTTTTTGCCAGAGCTGATCAAGGGAGCAGCTTCTCCTCTTTAGAACTCGTGTCCTACATCCACCCTATACGTACTAGAGAGGTAACAGCCAAAAAAGGAAAACATGCTCAGCCAAAATCCTCTTCTCCCCTCAATCAGCATTAAGTCGCAATGGGGCTAAAATATTGTTTCTTCCTTCTACATAAAATTCTTCTTTTTAACTTTTTTGCAGCAGCTGAGGAAACAATGTATTTTGACTCTTTGATGCTTTGTTTCATTAAAAAATATCCAGACCATATGGGACAGCTGAAACACAGACTGGCTCATGGTTCTTTCTGTAAACTAAGAGAAGGTACTCCTGCTAAGTGTCTCTTGTGTTTATTAAAAAGATAATAGGTTTTACAGGTAATAATTAGGCACTGGTTAAAGTCTTATAAAAAAATGGCACTTTCATACCACAGAACTGATAACTCCTAAATAATTTAGCAAGAGTTATTCAGTCAGCACTCCTTCCTGAACTTAGATTTTCACAGCAGATGCTAACAACTTATGAGAACACCAGGTTACAGGTTCAACCATATAGGCTTTGACAGCTGAGTCCCAAACTTTTAAAGATTTTTAGTCCCACTTGTGTTTAACTGTTTGCTCTACTGTGCAATGACCAGAAGGTCATTACTTTGAAACTGCACCCTGTATATCCTTCCTAGTCTGCTGTTGGGTGTTTCCTATGAAAGATACACCCCAACCAAAGACACAAGGATGAAATAAAGTCAAAGTTCAGCTACTGTGCTCAAGCAGCAAGATGCAAGTGTTTCATCATATTCCAAAATGGACATGCATGAGTTAGCAAAGCCTTGGGTAATAATCAATAATTTTTGCTTTAAATAAAAGGAACTATATTCCCTCTTCTTGAGAGGTATGGTCTATAGCTCAAGGATTTGAGGTCCTTCCCAGTGTGGAAAGGTAAAATCCTAAAGAAAAAAACCCCCAAAAACCAGTGGGCCAGTCAAGCTGGTTGTTCCCACTGCAGGCTGGGAGGATCATCCATCCATATCTGGAAAAAAAAAATATCCAGAGAAAATACCACAGCAGCATGGCAAGAGGTGGGAAGGCAGCAGCACAAAGGGAGCTGTGCAGAACAGAGCTTCACTGCCTAGCTCACTCCTGCATGGCCAGCAAAGTCTCTCTTGGTGTCTTACTGGGCTAGTGAGTTACTCTACTCTACTCTTTAGTCTAGTAGTCCACTAAATTCCAGCTTAGCTTTTGGGTGTATCACTGATTAGTAAACAAAAATTGCTTTGCATTTTCAAGCTGCGTACACCTTGCTTGTAGAGTCTCTTTTCCCCTGTTGAAGATGCACAAATATCCTACTGCAAATGAGAGATTACAGCACTACAGGCAAGGAAATTGAAACACAGGTAATAAGCGGTGTAATAAGCGAAAACCCTTGGATTGCAGAGCTGCTTGTGGAAAAGCCAGGTGTTAGTATTCCAGCCTTATAGAAAATCTCGATCTTTGAAAAAATAAGTTCATTTGCTCAGTCTTACAACTTTCAAGTCCCAGATTTTTAAAATCTTTCTGCCTCGTACACCAAAGTTGCCTAAAGCTCAAGAGATTTTTAATGCAGCCAGCCAAAGGAGACAAAACAAATGCTATGAAACTACATTTGTATCTACTCAAGTTTGTAAGTATCAATATATTTTTAACATGACCAATGGACTATTTCATAATGTCATCAAACAAAATAAGCACTGGTGAACAACATATCATTGCACTCTTATGCCTGAGACACACAATCTTGAAGTCTGTCATACCCATAATACGAATCCCATTCACATGATATTAAGTGAATACTTTGTTTACACTTTCAGCTGACCATGTTTGTCATAGAACACTACATTAACATTAATATTAATAAAAATCTGTTCTTCAGTAACAGATTTGATAATTCTTATATATTACAATATGTTTTATTGTTTTAAAGACAGTATACACTGTTTTTTACTGCTATTATCACCTTTTCAGTAGTCTTGCAAGTCAAAGTTATTAGTAATATTTAGTTAATTCATGGTATAAATAAAACTTTTAAAAACATCCCCCACACCTCCCCCAAAAAAGCATTGCAAAACCTATTTTCAGGCCTGTATACAATTCCTGATACTGAAACCTAAGTTTGTACCCAAGGCTCATTTTAAGCTAATGCAAGCCCACTGGCTTCCACAGATTCTGCATGAGGTTTCAAACCAGGTTTTAGCCCCACAGCACTGACACCCTCTATTTCTGTGCATTCTTATCCTATCCAGGTACCTGCTACTCTGGAACATTTGGAGTACTTTTTACCTTCATTGCACCTTCCCAGTAATTAGGGACAGGTCTCTTTTGCTGTCAAGCTTGGCAACAGAAGATACACTTAAGCCCTGTGTCACAAGCACGGTGTACAAAGTGCAGCACAGAGACTTAGGCTCAGTGCCAGGCTGCTCCAACGCAGCCTGAGGTGAGACTGCAGAGCAGTGCTGAGCATGGTGCCTGTGCACACCTGGCAGGAGCACAACTTCACCGACCCTACCAGACAGGGCACTTGGAGGTCTCACCACCAAACTGATACGAACATATATTCCCCTCTGCAAGTGAGACCACAGAGGCTCTTGCCTCAGGTTTCTCCACTTGAGGCAGGGAGTACACAGGGAAAACAAGTCAGCTAGCAGGGTGTAATTCCTGCCTGGGCAGTGTTCTCAGCACAAGCTGTCAGCACAGTCAGCATCCATCAAAACTGAACAGTTGGGCCTAAACTGCTCTATCAACACATGAAGGCATCATCTTCATCTGAACACCACTAGTCTTCAGAACAGTTTAGCTCCCTTTTCTCCTCACTAGAAATTATTACGTTTATTAGTATGGCAGTATCATATATATAAGTGTTATTCTTGGACAGCACTGTGCTAAGCAGCTTGCAAACATAGTTCAAAGACAACCCCTGACCCAGAAGATTGAAACTTAAATAATCCAAGATACTTGTCCAATTCACATTGCACTGATGCCCTCAATTCTCAATTAACATACTTCAGTTAGTGAACCACTGTTGTGGAAAGCCACAGGAATTTTGCCAATGGATTTCATTTATCACAGAACAAGGCTTAAAAAGAAATATTGGATATCAATCTGGTTTAGAGAAAAAACAACTGCAAGTAGACTAATGTTCTATTTCCTCAATCAGAAATGTTCTACATTGATCAGCCTAAACTCTGAACTAGTACAATATCACTGTTTTGGGGAACAAGAGTGCAAATGATGACACACACCAATACTTACTACTTCTAAGAGATGTTGCAAATCACTTATTATCTCAAGAACAGCTGTAGTAAAAACTATAGCTGATTTTGAACTTTTCAAGAAAAAAACCTACCCCAGCAAGAAAAATCTGTTTACGGAGACAACAAATTAAAAAGGTGGGATCACAAAAAAGGAAAATAAAGAACATATAAAATATTGAAAAAGAACCTCCTCATGTTCCATAAAACCACTAATTCTCTTAACTGTGCAATTTCACAACACTATCTATATCTTCTTATTGATCTTATAAATTTGAATTTTTAGGACTGAATTGTAAACTCCCAATAGAAGCCATTCTTCAATATCTAAGGCTGGTGTTCAGTCAGCATATTGGCTGTTTATTAGCAGTGAAGTAACAACCATGGTCTATACTCCTCACTTTGCCCAAGAAGCAAAAGAAAACCAGTAGAAAAGCTTAAATTCACATTTCAGGGTGCATTCTTCAAAGACATTAAACTATTGGAGCAACAAATTCTATTTTGAAGCAACAAGACCTTGATTTTTGCTTTAGTATGAATCTATTTTATAAGGATTGCTTTTGCCGTACTATGGCAAATAGTTTTTACTCATTTTGAAGCAAAATATTCTGAATAGTTTAAAATGTTTGTGAAAAAGGAGAGGAAGAAATCAATTATCACATCTAAAAAGATGATCAGAAGATGTAACTTAGGATCCAGTAATGAAATAATGATAAAAAGGTTCCATAAATTGCTTTCTTATCTGAAAGAATTTGGAGTACGTACAACCATTCTTACTGGCCAGAACAAAGACTGTTCTCTTAATTATGTTTTATAGGTTCAAGATTGATGAAAAAGAAAAATCTTTTTGTCCTTGAAAGCAGGTAAATACTCCCCTGTATTTTCATTCTCTTCAGAGTTTTCTGTTTAGAGAAATAGTTTTTACTCTGCTCACCATTCTTGAACTATACATGAGCTTTTCCACTTCATTCTATTCTATAACTGTTACACATATAAGTCCTTTGTAAATAAAAGGGAATTTAACCTAAAAAAAAGTTTTCTTGCTCTAGTTAGACTAATCTGACAGATTTTTTCTTCTCTTTCATTAAGCAAGTAGATTTTGGGTTTTTTTGCTTGTTTTTTATATTTTTGTCTTTTGCACTCCCTTTCTCAAAGTTGGATCAGCTATTTTCGGACTAGAGAAATACTGATCTACTTTGGCTTGATATAGTTTTGTGAAGGAATGACTATATCCACTGACACTTCATCAGTTATTCCTACTTTCCATATTTATAAGGATAATTCTAATAACCTAAACAAACAGAAGAGTATATTCTTACTTATATTCCTGAAGTACTTTTGCTGAGAATACACAACCAGCATTTTCAAAGGGAAGGAAAATATGAGTTCAAAAGAACAGCAAACTCTACATGCATTAGAATAGGTGCATCTGCTTCCTCCCTTAAATGTACATAACTGTTTCATTTTCAAGCAGCAAAAGAACACATGATTTAGTTATTAATCCTTCTGGATACATCTAGAAAAGGAATATTTTATTTAGATCAATTGCTCTTTTTTGGATCTGGGTTATGCATGTCAGACATTCCCCAACGTACTTCTGTGAATAGACTCCCTTGTTGCCTTCATTGTATGATAAAATAATGGATCCCATGGTCTGCTTCTAACTTTTTCAACAAAAATGTAATCAGTTACATGTGGTTTTAGTTATGAATTGCTTTGAGATGTAAATATTATAAAACAGTAACCTAAAATTTACAGTTAATCTACACTCAGTGTGCAAACCCAGGAATTAAGACTAGTAGGCAGAGAACCATTCATTCACAGCACATGTGCAAGTAAGGATGATGACAGGTCATCATTGCCTACTGTTGTTTTGAATATGTAACTTTTAACATTTGCCACCACTGGAGAAACCTGACTGCCAGTAGCACATTCTACTTTCAGTGAGCCATGAGCCAAGGGAAGGTAAAGAATCATGATAAACAGCCAGCCCTGTCCATACACAAACACTATTTAATCTGTTGACAGTCATGAGACTGAAAAAAATAAAAATAATATGTCATTGTTTCTGACCTTCTGAGCCTAAAAATAGGCTTAAAATTAAATATCCAGGCACGGTTTGTTGTCGTTGGTTTTTGTTTGCTTGTTTGTTGGGGTCTTTTTGGGGTTTTCTGGTTGCCTTTTTTTAAACTAAGAACAAGAATCTTCACACTGGCACTACAGAGAATGCTAAAAGCAATTTCCATTGGAAGGTGGCCTTGTGAATATGCATGCAATGCACAACGTCAGATAAGGTTCTCAAGACAAGCAAAGAACTGGAATACATACTGAGAGGAAATTAGATAGCCAAGAAACATTTTTTCCTTCATGAATTACAACTGAAAGTGTCAGTGTATCCACTTGCTTGTATCAAATGAATCCTTAACATTTGCCTCCCAGTTGTCATGTGTGAGCTGCTTACTGGAAACTTTGTAATGGTATCGTATTTCCAAGAAATAAGACAGACATTTATCTGCAGAAAACAAGAATGAGCAGAAAGAAGAAAAGGATTTCACCTTCACACACAGATGGGATTTTGTGTGTGTGTATGTGTGTGTCTGTTTTGTTTGAGTTTGTTGTTAAAACAAGGAGAGAATACAGAGCAGAAACTGACAAGAGGAAGAAATGCTGACTAAAACAAGCTGCTCAAACTGAACTGACTTCATTGCCAGAAGTTAAAGAGAGGAACAAATAGAACTAAAAATGGTGCCAAAAATGGGCTCTCTGCGGAAGACGAAAATCCAGTTCTGTTCCCAGTTCTCCTCTACAAGAAACGCCAGGCACGTGGTATGATGTGTTGTACACATACAACAGTTTAATGTGGGGATTTGTGGTTCATACTGCTTGGTACATGGGCACATTATACCCATTTCTGTATTCCAAAGACAATATCATTTCTCTCTTTGCATAAAAAAATAACAGATAACAAGAGTGGCTACCTTCCACACAACCTAGAAAAGAAGCCCACTTCTCACAGAAGAGATACTCATTCTACAGAAGAGTAAAGCAAACTTGTCAGATTCTTCAATGTCTTAATGCTAAACATACTTTCTTTTTTGTGAGAAACCAAACTTTCCTATTTTAACTGATATAAACAACTGACGTCCATGCACAAATCTATTTTCAGTAACAATGTATGTATGGGAAACTGCAAAAATTAATCTGCTTGTAGGGCCCATAATTCAAATATGAAAGTAACATATTCATAAGTGTTCTAGACCATGTGCCTCAGAGATGTTATAAACACAAACACCTTTTGAGTTAGACCAAATAAAATATTTGGATTTTCATTATGAAGCCTACATATGACAAACAGCAATACACTGCTACTGGCAATGAGAAAGAAGGCAGATGTTGAAACCCATGCAACGCAATCTTCCCCTCAAAGCAGTCATTATGCATACAGCAACACTTCATGCTTTCCCCACCTTTACCTTCCAAATTCTCTCATCTAGAATACTCTGCAGCCCTAGCTACCCATTTATGCTCAGCTGGCGGTCCATCACCATTATCTGTACCACGTTCTGCCCTCATACATGACCTTAAACTGCAATCCTGGAAAATACCTTGCTCAACAACCCAAAGTGTCACTTGCTATAATTAGCATTCTGGGAGCTAACTATACAGCCATTAAGGCACTGAGAAAGACACGTCCTGTCTTAGTTCAGTGTATATCAAGTGATCAGTCAGATGACCATTAAAGCAGTGAAGTCTTTATTCAGACAGTCAACTTGCCTGGCTCAACCCATGACCTGTCTCCACAGGTTGTCTTTAGAGAGATGGATAATGAGGCTCTTTCCTGATACCTTCCTCACTATGAAATGTGGGGCTTCCAAATCTCCCTTCCTATTCCCAGGACTGCCTGCAACAATAAAAACCTAACTTTGAATAGAAGAACAATCTGAATATCAGGCTGTCATTCAGCAGCAACAGCTTTTGCTGAGCAAACACAACTCCACAATAAAGGACACTGCCTACTGTCACTTCCCTCTTCACTGAGAACATGGAACAGAATGAGAATCTTTCCTCCCCATTCCAAAATCTTAATAATTGAATCTATTATATCTCATCATCTTATTATTATACCATCATCTTGTTCCAATTTGGACAACCAGTTAAATGATATAAGTCAACAAAAAAATACTGCTAGTGCAAACTCTTACATAATGCTACTATATAACAGAAGTTAGAGCATGGTGCCGGAGTGATGCAAAGAAACAGTTAACACCATTAAATTTTATTAATATAAATCATCCCTTATTAAACCAAAGCTACCAGGCTGCTGCCTAATTCCTAATTTCTGTCCAATGTATCAAAATTTATTATGTTTTCATATATAGTGTCAAGCAGAATAGCAAACTCTCCTAATGATAAGATTTATTTTTGGGATCATTTTGTATATATATAATAGTCTACTTAAAAAAAAGAAAAAAAGGATTCCCTTGAGTTAAAACTAAGAAAATATCAAGAGCAGTTGGGAAAAAGTGTACTTTATTTGTGCAAACTTAACTTTTAACTACTAAGTAATTCAAAGCCATAAAGACCTTGGGAGACATCTTCCGAGGACTATGACTTCTACACAGAACAGAAATCAGTGGCGGTATTTGTCCTTCCTCATAATAAATGGCTACTGTATCTGTCTCCAACTATGCAAAAAAGGGATGTTTAACTTCAGATGGCAGAATGTTAAGAGCATTCCAGTGTGTGGGGTTTTGAGGTTTTCTTCTGAGAACTTTTTCTTACAATGTACTTCTATATGGGCTGTGGATCTAAATGATTTTGATGGGCTAACTAGTAACTGGAATCCAGGGTCAGTATAATTTGTTTGGCAAAATACTTACATATTCCCTCAAGGGAAAACTGGAGGCAAAACACACAAAAAAGCCAATATATCTTTTCAGTGTTTCTGAACCATAAAATTTACTTTTTTTTTTTTTTTTTAATACTAATCTTGGACCGGGCTCCAGTGACAGAAGGTAATTATGTTAGAGATATATTAGCCTAGTACTCACTTCTATATTTAACTTGCTTTTAGATGTGTTGTGGTTTGTTTCAGCTTTAGAGGAGTCTGTGGCTATTCAGCCTACTGTCCAAACTATTAGTCAATTCAAGGACAGCAACTGCAAATTAAAATGTGGGAAATCCATTTCTAATTTAGCAAAGAGTTGAAGAAAATTCAGCTTTTTGCAACCCTGACTTCAGCAGTCCCAACCAAAAAAAAATCTTCTTCCCAGGACAACAGTGACACAGAAGTGTGTCACTTTTTAAATATAAATAAGCAAACTCAGAAAACCAAAACTTTATTAGAGTGTTGTCTCCACTCTTCCTGACTGGCAAATGGGTGAGGTAGTCTTTGTTTCTTTTATGTTTAGTATTACTTATATACTATACATTCTTGTCCTGCAATCTTTATACTAACAAGTAAATATGTTTTACAAACATGTATCAGACAGTAGCAAATATTTTTCACTAATTTTCACTGAGTTGTGTAAGCTTATTTAGAATGCATGTGTATAAAAAAGTTAATAACAAAATGATTATTTCATAATCATCACCATCATCATCATCAGTTATATGTAGTTACATGATAGCAAGGGATGCCGAAGTTATTCAGAGCCATTTCACAAGTGACAGTTTGGGAAATGCCTAGGTAGACACTCAAGAATTCCTGAGCAGCAATTCTATTGAAAGAAAACTGGTGGGAACAAAGTGAAGAATACGAGATAAAGAGGAGAGACTTTGCAGAAGCCAGTTACATCTGAAATAAGAACATGCTTATGAAAATACAGCTACTACAGATTGAGTCAAAATCTAGGGTACTCCTCCGCTGCCACTATAGGGAATATTCTGAAACTGTCATTCTTAACATGGCATTTTCAGAATACTCTTAAACTATTAGTCTAGCTGCAATACGAGGAACAGTATTGATACAAAGCCTTTTTAACTAATAAAACTACAAGAACATGATTTCTACAGTCATTTTATAAGATCAGATATTTTTCCTTGTAACAAGTTGAAAAGTAATGCAAGGAGCAACTTAAAAAAGCACAACAGTGTTTGATTTAACTGCTGACTTGAATCATCTAGCTGTCACAAGTAACTCCCCTAAACTGATTCTAAAATGGACAGACATGGAAAGGAATAGGAAAAACAAAATCGTCAACACACAGCAGCAGAAATGCCTTAAATATGTTGATAACATTCCAGCTTAAGGAAGGAGAAATCAATTCCAGGATCTACGAGCTGTCCGAGGCATTAAATCTCTCATAGAGAATCATTCTAATTGTCTTAGAGTTAACCTATCTCATATTCCTAAGCAATCCTATCCAATCAGAAGCTCATTTCTTTTTTTGTTAAAGCTATATTTGAGAAGTTCAATTTCAAGTTGATAACCATTTATTCTGCACCTACACTGAAGTCTGTGGTAAAGGGAGGCTGGAAAACTAGCTGAAATTGAAAGTTTGACTCTCAAATGCACTTCTGATTTAGAAAGAAAGAAAAAAAAGAAAGGAAAGAAGGAAAGAAAGAAAGAAAGAAAGAAAGAAAGAAAGAAAGAAAGAAAGAAAGAAAGAAAGAAAGAAAGAAAGAAAGAAAGAAAGAAAAAAAGAAAAAGTTATATTACTGTAAGTGTTCTGCCTGTTCCCCTTCACTGATCTTGCCAACTCCTCAACAGTATTTTGCACTCTATCTTTTTTCAGCACAATAAAACTCAAATTACACATTCCCCTCCCCAAGCATTTTCACTGGCCATTTTTTCTACTTTATCCACACTACATTTATATTACAAAGAAAATAAATGAAAAATGGTATGAAGACAGAATATTAACAGCTACTCTTAAAGGCATTTTGTGGTATCTGTCCACTGTGTTAAGTATATCAACACACTGAAACCAGATTGTAGCGCTACAGTAAACAGTGGGGCACAGATCTCTTTGCAGAAGTCCTTCAGATTAAAAGGAAAATCATTCCTGACAATCTCTGTCACAGAATACAACCCAACCAACACTCAAATTATCAAGGACTAGGGAGCTCCATTCTAATAAATATTTAGGTCCCCTGAATTCAAAATTTAAGAGACAAAACAGGAGTGAAAAATAGAAAGACAAACAGAAAGAACTGAACAAAAAAACCAACCTTACCTTTCACAAGCTCGGACAGTCCATGCAGCAATTATCCATAATGAGATACTAAAAACCAACAGTACAGTTCCTGGACATATTGTCATTAGAGTCTTCATAACAAAACGGGTATTGAAGTTTATCTTATTTAATGCTCCAATGCTTCTAGATGAGGCATCAGTGAAAAGTTTGCTATGCAAAAGCATAACTCTGGCAATAAGATATAGTCTTAAGAACATTGGTATAGATAAAATAATATCCACATCAGCTGTTGTTGTGGATGGAGCGTAAGAAAAGGCGAGCCGGGCTGTCCATGTGAATGTGTAATTCCCAGGTATGGGATGTATAGCACACACCAGTATTTCCAAGCAGATAAAGAAAATACGCTCATAAGTCATGGCTATTCTCCAGTCATCTGCTCCATTGTCCACCATGAACAACTGAAATAATAAAATATAAGGTTAACTTTAGTACATCATTAACAAAATTGTTATAATTCCATTTTAAATCACCATAGTTTTCTATGCTGCCAAAGACCACTAAAAAAAGAAAAAAAATACGCCATCTTAGAAAATTACATTACATCATTATGAAAGGAAACATAACCCGTTACGACAAAAAGAATTTCTTAATATACTATTTTTAAAACTGCACACGAAACTGAATCTTTATCCATTATTTACTAAGAATTCCTCGTATTTTTTTTTTAATTGTAAGCTTTGGTTAAAAAAAAGTCTGGACCCATTAAGCCTTGTCTGTTCAAAATCAATTGTTTACCCTAAGTTCATAAAATTGAGAAGTATTTAAGTGTTTTCTGAAACGACATCTAAATTACAATTTGAAAATATTTCCTAAGAGTCCTGTTATGCTTCAGCCAAGGTGATATTATAACTTCTGTAGAAGTATCAAGCTTTCTCAAGGCACCAATACCGATCAATGTAAGATGCAAAACTACATCAGAAACTGCACAAAGATTCAAGAAGATATCTCATGGTGAAAATAAGAGAAGTAATAGCTGGAAAACATCAGAGTAGCCCAGGCAGCCAGGTGATGTCCAGCAGTAGCTGAAAATTAAATGCACATGTTGGCTGTTGCACAATCAAAGCCTTCAATCTGCCACCCAGGAACAAAGGTACTGAAACATTTCACACTGTTTAGCAAATTACGTGCCTGATAATTTAATAAATAAATAGTTAATCAAGCAGTACTTGTCACTAGTTGAGAGTAGAGATAAGCAAGACCTTGCAAATAGACTTTTTTTGGAGAGGAACATAATCCCTATGTACAAAGAAGATACAATTTCAATGACAGAATACCTTCTCATCACTTCAACTACAGCTTGAATCTAAACAAGGCTGTTCAGTAAACAGGTGAGAGGAAAAAAATACTTGTGCATAATTTTTAAAATTAGATTATTCAAAAATAATGGGTGAGAAGGCAAAGTACACAATGTGTTCCCTAATGTAAGAAAGGTATTTTCAGCATACTCAACACTCTATACACACCAAAAACCCACTCATCTGCACTGCTTTCCTCCCCCTTCCTTCTTTCAAGAGTTTAAAAATACAAGCTTGATTTCCCTGTGTGTTTTTTAGTGATCAAAAAAACACTCCACATCCTCCTCACAATACCTTCAGTTTGTCTTTCAGAAAACGGCCCTATCAAAACTGTTTCGAGAGGTGATAACCTCAAATTAACTTCATTGTAGTTGAACTGATACTAAAAGAAATAAAGAAGTTAACATAGCAAGGAACACAACAAACCAAAATAAATTTCTGTCTTTGTGGACCTGGTTTTTATCCCTTATGTTCTTTCTCTCCATCTTATTACACTGGGTGTTGGTGACAAGGTATTGGCTCTGGAAGTGGCTGCAGGGATGGTGTCAGCAAGAAGCGGTCAGGACTGCCCTGCAATGTACCCAGTGCAAGACACAGCTGAGTCCACGAGCGAAGCACGCGGTGCTTCTATGAAAGCATAGTTAAGAAAGGGCAAAACGTGGCCCAGGCAGTGAGGAGTGAAAGAAAAAAATGTGAGAAACAACAGTGGAAATTCTAAGGTCAGAGAAGAAGAAGAGGAAGGAGGTGCTCCAGCCACTGGAACAGAGAGGAACCCATGGAGAGGAAGGACCATGATAAAGGAGGCAATTCCCTGAAGCCCATGCAGACAACCACTCCAGAGCAAGCTGGGTATTTCCTAAAGAAACTCTCACCTGCAGAAAGCTCGCACTGCAGCAGATTCTCCTTAGAATAGCTAATGCCCATGGAATCTGCTCCCATGCTGGAGCAGATTTATCCTCAAGAGCACAGACCATGGAGAGGACCCACACAGCAGCACAGAAAAAGTGTGAGGAGAAAGGAGTGGCAGAGAGGAACCATTGTGGACAGACTGCCATTCCCCATGCCCCCTGCACCACTCATGGAGGAGAAGACAGAGGAGTTGGGAATGAAGATGTTGAGCCTCAGGACAGGGGGATGGGGCAGCATATTTCGTGGCATCCTATTCTACTTTTAAATGTCAATAAATTAAATTAATTTTCCCTAAATTGCAGCTGTTTTCCCAGTAACTGGTAAGGGATCTCCCCATCTTTATTTCAACTCACAAACTTTTTCATCTTATTTTCTCTCCTGCTGCTGAAGAGGGAGAGCAAAAGCACAGCTGGGTGGGGGTCTGACAGCTGGCTGAGGGCAAACTACCACACTTACATATAGTTCTTATCTCCACTGCAATATTATGGAAGACAAAGTCATACACTGTTGAATTAAGCTAATGAAACACTCAGTGAATTCAATGTGTGCACCAGGAGCACATACAGTTTCTTTTACCTGTGGTCACTCTGCAAACTACAGATGCTAGATATGTGAGTTGATACTGGAATGCAAATTTATGTCTGCCTGTCTATCTGTCTTACCAAAACAGTGCAGGTTTGCACTTAGCAAACGCAGTATTTGGTATGAAGGGCCAAACTTTGAAAGTACTGGAAAGCTCCAGCGCATTTGATACTTGTGATTAGCCTGCAAATGCTGTCAGTCAGATCACAGAAGTGTTACATCACTTATGAAGAAATCTAGGTATTTAGAACACCCAGAATACAGATTAATAGTAACCAGCGTGACTGAAAAAAATATAGATAATATCAGATCTCTCAAATGCCGTGTAGGTTTACAAAGAAATTTACAACAGATTTAAATATTTCAATTGTAAGATACATATCAAATACATGTCAAAGTGGCAGTGCTACAAAGTACCAAAATCTGCTGAAAAAAGCAATGGTCTTTTCTCCTCCCTTTTTACATATACTCTTCATAGAATTCAAAAAGAATTCTATACGCAGAAAGGCAATTCAAGAAAAATTATACCTTCAGAACTGATTCAATTTAAAAGATGAGAATAGAAAAATGTTGAGTTAAACACAGGCATCAAAATTTGATCTTAACATTTTCATTGCAGATAACGTTATTTTATGACTGAGTTTTTTAAAAACATTGAGACGTCATTATGGAATACATACTTGATAACATAGTCACCTGTCAGCATCAGAAATCCTAACATGCTACATAGAGAGAAATTTCTCTGCAGTTCTCAGGGGAACGCATTATGCTTATAGACACAGAAGATCCTTAACAACCTCCCTTGACCTCAGCTGTGACAACTTCTTCTAAGAAAACTAATATTTTAAAGTGATAATATCTTAAGCTGTGATATAATGAGATTTAGGAGGTAAAACATGAAAGGCAGAAAACACCAGAAGTCACAAAGCACACAGTCACCACAGATCCAGTACAAACATTTCTATTTCATAACAATATCAACATTTCAAAATCACATTTATGAAGATGACTTTGTTACAATTCTTTGTCTACGTCCAAACCATGATGGACACCACATGCTCCAGAACACGAACAAGCCTCAACCACACGCCATGAATAACAATGAAGTTCGGACAGAAAAAATGACACGGAAATTAGTACAGGATTTCATGTACATTTTATACACTTGCAATTATGCAATCTACTAAATGCAAGCTTCATTTCTAATTTGAAGATACAGAGGTATTTGTGCATGCCTGTGTGCTTGGCTATGTACATTTCCACTTCAGAAAGTGAGGAACATAAATGAATGGAGAAGAGAGAGGACAGCTGAATAACACAATTCAAAGGGTATGTATGCACACTCTTAGCTGATTTCAGTCAATCTGGCTATAATAACCACGCATTAGTTTCAAGATACTACTCCTCAACTGAATGGAGAATGGTGCTAGAAATAAAAAGAGAACGTAATAAAAGAGGGCTCAAACCTTCCTGTAGATTTGAGTCCTGCACTTCACAGAAAAGGACAAACTTCAGTCAAGGTCACAGATGTTATGCCTATCCATTGTTTTCAAATTTTTTGTAATTATTCAGTGTTAAAATTGAATGCAAGTACTTCATCAGTGTACTGCAAGGTTCTTCAAATACAGAACTCTCATATACCTTCACTATGTCTCCACTTCCTGTGAAAAATTCTGAAGTTATTTTCAGCTGGAATTATGTAATGTATTTCTAGCATGTTGTAGGTGAACGTAAAACACAGAATCAATCTTTAACTTCAAATAAACTTGATATTTGTAATGCCACACATTAAAAACATAAAAATAAATATGACAGATATTTATATAGATAGGTATGTGTACATTTACATAACACTTGTGTGTTACACAGTGTTACATTCATGTAACACCAGATGAAAAAAACAGAAGGGCATTCTAAATAGACAGATTACACAGTGACAAATTGGATCAGAGACTCCCTGAAGGAGAGAAACAAAAGGAGAGAAGTTAATTTTCTAAATGTTGGTGAGTGCAAAGAACAAGGAAACTAGTCATGTTTTAAAAATGCCTTTACAGGCAAAAGAACAAATCTGTATCACTACTCTGCTGTAATACTGTGGGGATATATTAATATAGGAGTAAAAAGGAAGCAATAAACAGTGATAAAGTGGCATCAGCTGTAGTGCTAGAAGCATTCCTTGGAGAAAAGAAATCAACTTTACTTACAAGCAAATTGTTGCAATTGTTTAATTTAAGAATCCAAATTAAAAATAGTTGAATACTGGAGTCACTTAAATCTTATAAAAGAACTGTTAGGACTATGATTTAAAGTAGCAAAATATAGCCTCTGGGATTGATGACTTACCAGAATTTTTGACCTGTTGTTTTTCTATAGTGTGTAGTACGCAAAATATCATTTATGCAACCAAAAAAAGAAAAACATTATGGTAAACGAAGAAGATACTGTTTTTGTCTCACTACTCCAAAAAGCCAAGTTACTGTCCCACAACACTCCAGTAAGTAAAAATGATTTAAAACCATTTTCAAGTCATGATGGGAGATTGCTATCTTAAGCCTTTAGCACAGGTGCCTCTAACTAGAAGATGGAAATTACTTTCTTACATTATCGGTAGGCATCTAATCAAATGGTCTGTAAGTTACTCAAAGGCCTGTTGACCTTGGAAAGCCTACAGGAGTTCCTGGAAGCTGCTGTACTCCTCATTCTAAGTACAATGCCCCAGATCAGAGATATTACTGGCTTTAACACATATGCAAAGTCATGAGGCATCAAACTCCTTCTGCACATACAATGCACAGAAGGCAAATAACACATTTTTTCACAAAATGACATGAGGGATTGGCTATCCTGTATTTGCCAGAATGTTTCCCACATCCAGAATTAAAAGCAAACTTTCTAGTAGGTCACTAGAAATTGATCCACAAGGTCTTGTGGGTATAGCTATCTACCAAATGAGACACACACAGCTCATTCAAATGAGGAAGCCAGACTGCTCTATTACTTACACATGTACACATGCATACACACACATATTCCCCTCCCAACTATAAACATCCCAATTTAAACAGAAGATTTTAAAAGTCTAGTACTTAGTTTCATTACAGAAATTACTATTTGCATAGTACATTTAAATCAGACATCTTTGTGCAAAATTAGTTTTTTATAATGATTAATATTTTGCTATAAATAAATCATGTGTGCAAAGCAAACTTCATGTTAATACATCCTGGTAGCTAAACAGTCCCAAAATACTTCTCTCAAATACTGCACTTAAATGTTACCATCTCAGGAAGGGATGTGTAAAAGAGGCTCAGAGGATTTATAGTCTTTGTGAATTATTTCAGAAGTGCAGTACCAAAACTTCACATTAAAATACATCTGAACAGTGCATCTTGGTTACTCTGAGAGGTCACACGTAACCACAGCTATTTCAAAATACAGATGTGTGTTAAACAATGCTCTTACCAGGTTTGCCTGTGTCTTTTTTTAATATCCATCCCTCAGATCATTATGAAAAAAATAGAGATTTTTTAGAAAGACAGGAACTTAAAATCAAATTAGTAACATAGGGTTAAATTCTGCATGAGCACACAAAGTTAAATTCCACCGACCCATATTTCCCTTCTGGTTTAATCCACATGCTGACAGCATTCTTTTTAGCTTTTTCTCTCTAAAGATATTCAGAAACATTCCTCAATATTCTTAAATGGTACTGGACAGATTTTACGCTGTAGTCTTCATCCCAAACTATGAAATAGCTTAACACCCCGTCCTCCCCACCAACAGCCTACAATGCCAAAAGACCATTATAGCACTAGAAATTGCTGAGACATACATAATTTCTTTTCATATAGGTCTCTCCATAGGTGTATGTGCTCCAGGCACCCAAAGAAGGTGAGGTACTCCCGAATTTCTATGCAGGTAATAGTATTAAGAATCAAAATCCAAGGACTATGAAGGAAAAAAAAATAAATAAAATAAAATAAAAAAATAAATAAAAATAAAAAAATAAATAAAATAAAATAAAAAAATTCAAAAAGACAAAATTTCAAGATATCAGGATTTCTTTCCCAATGCTACAGAGAAGAACCCCTGAGAAAAGCATAATTATGGATTGAACTAAGAAGTCATCAAAAGCTTATAAATACATTAAAAAATCAAAGTAATTAGATAATGAGCTTGCTATTACTAATAGATTGTAAACAAAATTAATATAAAGCCAATTTTTTTTCACTTTCATTGTTAATAAGATATTTCACAAGACAATTTCCTGGTATAATTCTGTTTGGACTCTTGCTTGAACAATCACAGCTGAGCTTCCTCAGATCTGTAATCAACAGAGAGATTCAGTTACACAAATTTTTATGAACCTTTGAACAAATCAGAGCTCCATAAATAAAAGTCCACCACTCAGGGCAACTATATTCATTTGAGATATTCAGCAGAATAACCACCATGTGACTCAACCGAATTGACCAAAACAGGAGTTTCTATTAGTCAGCCTGAGAAAGGTATTTCTTCATTTTAACAATATTCTTAATTTAACAGCTATTTCATTATATCAAAGTTTCAGAGCCTATCCCCTCTGCTGCTTAAAACAATCAGAATAAGCTCCTTAAGTTACCACATGTAGAAGGTTTCCACCCAGCATCAGAAGTTTCCAAAAACTCTTGTGCCTGGCTTTGAGAATCTATAATGTCCTCCAGGCAGATACAGAAGCAGCACGATTTAACAAAGCTCTGAACGTCACTTAAGTGCAAGAAAAATAACCCCAAGTACCATCACAGGCTGAGGGATGACCTACTGGAGATCAGCTCTGTGGAGGTGGGCCTGGGAGTCTTGGTGGATGACAAGTTGACCACAAGCTGGCAGTGCCCCTGTGGCCAGGAGGGCCAGTGGGATCCTGGGCTGCATTGGGAAGAGTGTGGTCCACAGGGAGCTGATCCTGCCCCTCTACTCAGCCCTAGGGAGGCCACATCTGGAGTGCTGTGTCCAGTTCTGGGCTCCTCAATACAAGAGAGACAAGCAGCTATTGGAGAAGGCACAGAGGAGGCCACAAAATGATGAGGGGTCTGGAGCATCTCTAAGGACTGAGGAAGGTTATTTGGATATAGCCAGCCCTTAAGAAACCTACCAGCAAGTAACCTAACCTAGCTACACCACATCTTGTTCTGAGTTCAGCTTCCACCAGCCGCCCTGCGCTTTTGCTGGCCTGCCCTGGCACACTCTCCCTGCTAAAAGAGTGAACCAGAACATCAACTGTGCCAGCTTTATTTCATTTAAAAAGGAAAGTTGCAAAGTAAATGGATTGCTTAGGTCTACTTTCACAAATACAAAAAAATGATCACACTGAACAAACAACCATGCTAATAAAATAATCTCTAACAACAACAAAAAATCTCTTCAAAAATTTCTTCTGGTCTTTTACGTCTGCTTCAACTACTACACTGAACTTGTTAGTTAAGGATTGAAACAAAGATACTAAAATAAGGGATGATTTTAGTTTTGCACCACAGCAGCAGTTCCAGAACATCGTATATGAAGAACACAGCACATCTTCCTACAAAATAACTCTGCTATTTTGCAGAACTAACTTTTAGAACGTATTTATCAAGAAACTTAGCACTCTATGCTACATTTTTCTCCATTTAATTTACCTCAGAAATAAAGTAATTCTAATTCTACATTCTTCTTGCAGATGCAAAAGTTGCTGGGAATAAATCTACATTTCAATATACTTACGTTATTAATTTTAAATAATCATTTTACAACTCTGCACTTAGGATTTGTTTTTCTTCATTCAGTACTAAAAATAATTTTTTCTATGGATCACTGCACGAAAAAAACACCATCTCCCAAAACGATTGCCATCTGCCACTGCGAGAGAAGTCTCACTCTCTTCAGGGACAATCAGCTTCATTACTACTAGGAAAACTGGAACCAATTAAAAAAAACGATGTATTTTCTGAAGAAATTGGCAATATTTTTGCAGGGGAGACAGAAGTTAAGGGAAGAAACACTGAATCTGAGGCTAAATAAGATGAGCTAACTCATTCATTCTGCCAAAGAAGTACAACAGTGACCCTAAACTTAGGAACTTGTTTTTAGGAAATGATGGGTACCAACACATCATATACACAAGAACCTGTCTTCTCAGTTCCTCCTCTAGTGTTTACTTACTACATAAATACTTCAGGTATGCGAGAAAGTTTGAATGTTGTTTTTTTTTAAACTGATTACATTTTTATTTAAATGGGAATGGGTGAGTACATACCAGCACCAAAGGAATCATGAAGTCCCTCTAACTGTTTTTGCTGTCTTGGAAACACAATTTAACCCAGAATTTCACTCAAGTGTATGTTAAAAACAACTCCAAATATAGAAATATAAAATCCAAGTATTGTCCCAAAGCATGACTACAAAAATAAGGGAAAGTATATTGTGCAGAAGGAAAAGCAGAATGGAGTTAGAAGTACTTTTGTATTTAAAAATCCTAATAAACATACTCATGCACTAACTCCAAGTGTTTAGAGGCATTTGGTCTTATTCAAATGTCTCTGTAATTCATCCTGGCAAGTAAAATTTTGAGGGGGCAGCAATAAAGAAGGCATGTACTTAATACCTTTTACTCATGAAGGTCTAAAGTGGGCTTCTGGCTAAACTATATAGCAGATAAAACTGCTTCAAAGATCAACTTAAAATATCTTTAAGTAGCACAGTTTTCAACATCAGGTTAAATAAAAATAGGCATGAGTTTTTTTACAGGTACCTGTATTTCTTAATAGGTAAAATACCATTTTACTTGATCACTGTTAATTATGAGTGCACCTGCTTCCTCAGAAAAAAAAAAAATCTTAGCATATGTCTTAGTACACAAAGTTCTTTTTGCTGCTCAGTAATTATTTGAATGTTACAGCTTCATCAAATCTGTCTGATCTACAGCAGCTCTCAGGTAAAAGATGCTCTGCCCTCAAAGCAATTGGGGTTTTTTTTAATATCTCTGGAAACCGAAAAACATTAAACATGTTTGTATTGACTGCAGTCAACACCCTTATCGTCCACAATTTAAACATAAAACTGCTGTTAAAAATGTTTCAGAAAGCTTTATTTTCACAACTATTATGCTCAATGGAACATACCACAGCAGCAAAAATTCTTATGTCCAGCAGTTAACATAGGATGTTACCAGCCACAACATACATAAAAAAGGCACAGGTGAAATGCAAGAATTATTAATTTTGGATGCGCTGATGTCTCTGATCACAGGCTGCATATAAAAAAAACCCTGTTCCCTCTTTTCCTTCCAAGTACCAAATGGTGGGGGAGAAGAATGGCCTGCCAGCTGACAACCACACTGTTAAGTTTCTCATCTGACTCCACTGCATCCCATTCTGTTGCTGGGAGGTAGACAAATGTCTGTTCATATATGGCTGCACATAAAGAGAACCAAACATTTTCCCATCTGACAACCAAATCTGAAAATCAGACGGGCCATGGGTATTCTTATATCAATACCTGTTTTAAACATTTTGCTATTAAAATGTTTTAAAACTATACTGAAATTGAACATCAATTGAACAGCAATACATCAGGTCTAGCACTTGTCCATCCTACCACATAAAGTTTTAATTATTCTAAACTACCACACTGCAAAAATTACAACAGAATGCAAATTACTGGCTCTTACCATGAAGCCTAATCCTGAATAAGGGGAAAAGAATGGGGTGGTCTTCGTGTGAAGCCACTTTACCCATGACACCATTCAGATAAGGACCATTTTCTGTAGCAGCTGCCATGGGGTAGCTTTTCAGTTATACTTGAATTTGGATGGATGAGAATTTCTGCTATATCAGCCCACTTCTTATTTAGAGCCCAAGAAAAAATCATGGGTAGTATACTACAAAGGAATTCACAAAAAAGGAACCCACTATAATCTGGCTATAGTAGCTGCATGGTCAAAACTGAATTTTATTGCTACTGCAGAGAAATGGCCAAGGGAAAGTGGGTTAAGAGAACCTTAGCTTATTCATAAATCAGTTTCTGTTAAAGAGCTTTCAAGTCTTCCTGAAAAAATATTTTTATGATTACAAAGGTATTGAGGATCAAATCGTTAACACATAATAAGGATGCTCTGAACAGAAATGCTCTAAATATCCCACTAATTTAGATACTCACAAATACAGATCCTCTTCTGAAGCCAAAACACTGCTCAGCTGTGTATGACTGGTGTAAAAATGGTAACTAATACTGTATCAGAAATGCTCTAAAGATCCCACTAATTTAGATACTCACAAATACAGATCCTCTTCTGAAGCCAAAACACTGCTCAGCTGTGTATGACTGGTGTAAAAATGGTAACTAATACTGTATCAGAAATGCTCTAAAGATCCCACTAATTTAGATACTCACAAATACAGATCCTCTTCTGAAGCCAAAACACTGCTCAGCTGTGTATGACTGGTGTAAAAATGGTAACTAATACTGTATCAGAAATGCAGTGAGAAAAATTTGGATGAAAACATCATTAAACTTAGAGGCTATCGGTGAATGCTCAGGATCATTATTTCTAGTAATTTTTGTTATTTGTTTAGGTAGGAGATAATTTATTTTGTGCTGTCAAGCCATACCTAGACATTCAGTCTTTCTCCAGGTTCCCAGACTGAATTCAGATTTCTCATGTATGTGGGTTTTATGGTGCAGACTGAATCAAAGTTACTGTGCCATTTTTATTTTTAATTAAAGACATGCCTTATTCTCTGGCTGCAACAGATCATATTCTTAAAAGTGTAACAACTGTCACAAAACAAGAAATACCATTCACCGACTAGAACGAATCTTTGTTTTGTCAAGTGATTGAAGATGAAGCATTGCTTCATAATGCATTACTCTAGTGAAAGACACTACCATAAGAGGTCAGTTATAGGGCAGGTGAGAATGACTGTGTATACCTGTAGTAATGCTACAGAACTCACAGAGCTACGAAAGATGGAATAAACAATTTTAATAGGAATAAAACTCTTCATAAAGAATAGTATCTCATTAGAACATATTGTGGAGCACTGCATTCATTTTACATTGCAGTTTCTGGAACATCTGCTAAAGTAGGCATATAATTCTTGAAAATCATAGGCATAGATGGATGGCAATTACAGTGTCTTATTTACATGACAAATGACTGATCTGAGCATAAGACCACAAAACAGGCAAGCCTGAGCTTCAAGTCTTGCTATGAACCCATCTCCAGATTACTTCCACAGCACTTGAACTCCTAGTCTCGATGTTTCCTTTTGTAAAAACATCCCTTAAGTGACAGAAAAAACATGAGGACTTGTCCAGGTAATTGCCTTTTACAATGAAATACTTTTACAATATAAATACTTGTTATAAAAGCTTTTCCTTCTTTTCAGGCTAGCTTACACTTACTCATTGAACCACAGAACTTATGTGTAGCTGTTTATGGAAGACAAACAGTTACACTCTGAAATACTACAAGGAACATTATTTTTTGCAGAATATAGGTAAGAAAGCTCAGGGACCTCGTTATCCACAGGTGAAAATAAAATCTATGAATATGAACCCACATATATTTACTTCTCAATTATTTTTTATTTCAAATATACCCTTTTACAAGCAGGGGTTTTGGAAGAACAATACTTAAGAGTTACACCTATACAGCCTCTTAACTCTCTACTTTTGACCCTCGTGGCTCCTGCAGCCTTCAGTAACTTTGTGATTGTATTCAATTACAATTCCATAAACAGTTCCCTTGGTCAGTCACGTAACACAGAACCAGCTCTCCCCTATACATCAAGATAACTGTATAGTATTGGTATGCATGAAAGTTTAGAAGCTGCCACTTTGACAAAAGTTTTTGTTAATTTGTTTCTGTAGAGAAAAAAAACAAACCCACAGCACATTACTCTTGAAACGATTAAGAGCAGGACTTCAAAATATAAAGTTATTTGAGGCTTACCCTTTTGCTTTACTTTACATGGAACACACAGGAGTGTTTCCATCTGTCATGAAAAGGTTTAGAAGTTCCTTAAAAGGAATTTAATTCCAAAAGATCGGTCTGTCTCCAACAAAATGAAAGAGATAAGGAAGCACCTTAGAAGATGGAAACTTTGCTCTTCAGAACACATTGCTCTCACTCCTTCTGGAATATATAATATTCACACCCTTTTATAAAATGCTAGTATGAAACTATCCTTATTAAGGACTGTTTTCACCCAGATGAAGGGCACAATCGCAGGGACTGTTTCAGAAGGAAGAAGCGAATGAATCAGTAACTTACAAATGTGTGATAATCTGCAACTATGAAAATATTTATGCATGATATTAACTGAATACTTTTGTTTGCAAAAGCCTGGGTTCAGACACACCAGTTTAAAGTATAAAATGTTCATGTTTGATTGCTGCCTTTACAAAAGAATTATTTCTAAGCTGTAAAGCATGTTCTCATGACAATCTCTTTTGGCAGACACATGAAGAAATTTCTTAATATGGCCTTCATTAAAATAATGGCACAAGGTCAATTTACACAACTGAATCAAGAATACATCGTGATATTTCTCTACGAAGAATAATCACACTAAGAGATCGTATCTAAATGAATTGGATCTTTAGAGCATTTCAATTTAGAGCACTCATTATGTGCTAAGGATTTGATCCTCAAATATTTCACTGTGTATTTCTCATATCACATTTATTCAACAGAAGTTTTTCCATTCACGTATTCAATGTAATGTAATTTATGTTATTAATTTTTTTAAAAAAGCATGAAAAAAAAATTCTATTTGCTTGTGTGTGTTATCATGATATGCAACTTTTCTCTTTTCAATAGAACAGAGCCGTGAAAACTTCCTCACAAAATTCCTGAATACTTTATAGTTTATTCTCAGTTCATAAAAGAAATCTTTTACAGTGACCGATATTTCCAGCTTACTTGAAGGCTAATTACAAGACCAATTACAGCCTCTTCTCTTAGTGGTAATTTACATCTTAAAAGGAGCTTCATAGGCTCAGAGCAATATTTTATCCTTTAGTAAGGGAAGGTGGCAACTTTCATCATCAAGGGTGAAAACAGCTGATTGAAAGAGAACATTTTAATTCTCCAAAGTCCTAAGCAGCAGCCATTCTTGTTCTGATCTTCACTCAATACAGATGTCAAATATGTCTCAAATCAAACTCAAAGCGCAAGATACTACATTTAGCAGATCACAAAACAGAAACAAAACAAAAAAAGCACTAATGTACACTTGTCAGTTCTGGCACACTTTCACTTAAAGTCAGGCAAAAAAGATCTGCAGTCAAGTACCTGATAGAATTTCCTGATCTGAAGGTCCCACAGTTGAAAGATCTGACGAGTACAATAGTTTCACAGTAAGGTGGGCATGCCGAACGCCTCTAAAACTGCAGACAACAGTATCTGTTCATTCCAGCCAAGATACACAATTTATAGAAATCCAGAATCTGATCTCGGGTTATGAATGTTGTCTATGCTCTCTCACCTCCAACAGGGACAAAGACATACCTTCTCACACCTCATAATGCATTGTTATGTCTTGATAAACTTCTAACAGCCTCATTAAAACACGCTCAGAACAACACCAGATATAAATAGATAACCCTAGGTATGGCCAGACCAATTACAGTGTACTGACCACCAGGTACCACCTCCTCCTACGATCTAATGAAGCCTGTTGGAAATAGAGGCAAAATACATGTTTAACTTTATTGCCCCTTCCAAGGCTGACCACCATTAAAGGATTTTCGAGCCTGCCTTCCATGCCATATGCATTGCAGTGCTGCGTTTCAGAGACAACAGGCACCCACAGTGCTTCCTACATCAACAGATCTGCACATATAAACTATCAAGAATGTACTGAACAGAACTGAAACTAAGTATTTTCACAAAAATACTCGAAGTGTTAACTTGACAGATATGGCGTTAATTTGTCAAATACAGTGTCCTTGGATTCCCATGTAATTTTCTGCTGTTCATTACAGATGTGAAATGTGTATCAAACTTAATTGGTAGAGGGGAATTTTTGAATCTGCACATGAAATTACTGTGTCCTTGATCAACTGCCACACAGTGAGTTTTGTTGTTGCCTGACTCAAAATCTATTAGAATAATTAGAAAAAAAAATTACTAATTCTCAAGAGACTTCAGATCAGGCTAAGTAACACTCTAAGTTTATTTCTTGATTTGTACCAGTTTTTCATCAGAATTGCTCTCTGTGCTCTTAGTCTAACTCATTCATTTCTTCAGCAGATTATTTACAGTCTGTGTGAGCAATTCCTGATGCGTCAATACACCTAAGCAAAGACAAGTTGGACTCCACACAAAGACGAAAGATTGCCAGCAAGACAATGAAATGCACGTGTACCACTCCAGCGAAGGCAAAATAATAACATGGATAGAAACCAATAAATAACAGATAAATAAAAAAGAAATAAGTTAGTCTGTAGAATAAGCATTACTTCTTATGACAAGAAACTGTAAGGGAGCTTAACTGTTCACAACCGCAAAATTTTTACTGCAAAACCTTCCACTGATGCCAGTAAGATAATGAAACCATAAACTGTGTTTATTGCCATCATGCATTATGGGATGTATTTGCACAATAAACAGGTATTATGTATTTACTACCATTTTTTTCTGTTACTTGACACTGCTTGTTCAATTTTTTCAAGTTTTCAGGCACAGGGAAAAGAAGATTCTTGATTCTTCAGCAAGACATTTGAGCCTCAGCTGTGGTAGCTTCATAGAAAGCTAATGAAGACTGAAAATGTTTCACTCCAAATCTATCAGTAGCACGTTATTTTCCCACCATTTCAGAACCATCTAGGGACTGACGGTGCTTTTTCCCTAGCCCTGGGAGGCTTTGCTGTGAAAGCAATAGCTTAACCTTAACCTTGGAGTTTGCAAGCCTTCCCACGGGTGTTCTACCAAAGTATCAACTAGCAATACATTATAAAAGTAGTTAGAAATGTTAGCTGATACACACACATATACACACAAAAGACTTCTGTTTTCTTTAACAAATATCAACAACTTTCATGTTTCTGTGTGCGTGAGAGCATCTGTATCTCACAGGGAGAAGGAAAAGAGGCTCAGATGCTGTCCAGGACAGCACAGGTTAGCAATACTCAGGTTACTATTATTCAGGACATGCAGTATGTTTATTTTCAGAAGAGATACACTAAGCAGTCCAGCATTAAAGAAGTGTTCCAGTGGATATATTCTTCCATTGACCACCATCTCTCAAGAAATACTAGGCTATGTTGGAATGCCCAACAAAAGTTGGGCATTAAAGACCTCCAACTGGCAGTCTCACAGAATTTCAATTTTAATCCTTTTGCTCTTTTGGACAAGAAAATCTCAGTAGAAGTTCAGGGGTGCATAGTCAGGAAGCATTTCTATCTCCAGCAGTACTAGAGATAGGCAGAGATGTCAATTTTTTAATAAAAGCAGAAAAACTGCAGCTTTACCATATAAATTGCCACCCAAAACTTTCTTAAATTCCATTTTATTTATGGATCCAAATTCCAATAGAGAAATGTGGAATGGAACAGTAAGTTCTAAGGAATACAATTTTATTTATGTTACATGCTGCCTCTGCTTTAATTATGTAAAATAGTATTAAGTAACAAACTGTTTATGCATGAAGTGGATAATTAATATATCAGAAATTATGATGATAATTGGATAATGCTGTCTTTTTAGCTCTTCCCTCCTTCACCTCTTCAAACTCTCAACTGGAGTAACAGTCAGAGAAATACCTGTTCTAGGCTGGGATGATGATGAATTACATTTTTCCCACTGATCTTTCAAACACAAAGCACTTGTTCTGAAGAACTAAAGCAACAACCACACAGGCCTAGAGAGAGAGCAATGCATATTTCATTATCTCCCAAGAGTAATGTTTTTAATAGCATTACAGACATGACAAAAATAGAAAAAAAAGTCAACACATATTGTGGGTTTATCACTATCCTCAACTCCAACTCTGTTACTGGTGTCCATTAGGATTTTTTTTCTAGCTGCAGGAAGGATGTGAAGCAAACTTGCTCTCAATTCCTCAGTTCTCTTCCTCTTTTCTAGAAATGATAATGTAAGCTAGGAATTAACATTTGAACCCAACTGTGTTCAACTGACTTTCAATGTACTCTTAACACTAACTCACATTTATTAAAATTCATAACAGCTCACATTTTCATTCCTAGAGTTATACAGAATAACTAATACAGCGCCACCACTGAAAACCTATTTGTTGAAAATATTTAAACATTTCCAGTATCTCACAAGACTACTCAGCATCCCTATAGTTAGCCTTGTCTAAATACTGCAGTTACCACCCTTCTGGAGACTTTGGCCTGCCAGATGCAGAGCTCTGTGCAAGTACCTGGGAAGCCTCGGACAAAGCCGTGCAGTTAACAGGTTTCGACGGCGAGGCTGACACCGCGCCCGGCGGGATGCGGCGCCCGGCAGGATGTGCCCAATGGGATGTGCCCGGCAGGATGCGCCTGGCGGGATGTGCCCGATGGGATGCGCCCGGTGGGATGTGCCCGATGGGATGCGCCCGGCGGGATGTGCCCGGCAGGATGCGCCCGGCGGGATCTGCCCGATGGGATGTGCCCGGCGGGATGTGCCCGGCGGGATGTGCCCGGCGGGATGCGCCCGGCGGGATGTGCCGCCCGGGCCGGGCGCTCCGCGCGGAGCTGTCTGCGGTGCTGAACAGGCGGCCGCGACACCGCCCCAGCCGCACCCGAGGTGCTCCAGCTCCCCACCGCACATCCACCACGGTCTGACCCCGGGGAAAGATGAAAAGAAAACTCAATTGTCTCACGTTGCTTTATCACTTCTCGGCTCAGGAAGAATCTCGGCAAACCATTATAAACTTCCCTTCCAACTCTCTTAAAAAAAGCAGCAAGCCTGGGGCAGGCAAACTCTAGAGACTGTTTTCAAAACAAAATATACAAGCAACGTCATTTCACTAGGAAGACTAAAGCCACCTGCTATGCTGCTAGGCACTGTCCCATGGACATCATTGCAGCAAGGCTGTTTGATCTTCCCACCAATAAGTCAAGGTCAAAGACTACTGAAAAGAACAAAAACGCTGATTTCCACTTGCCAGCCTCTTAGGTCACCGGAGTTTCTCCGTATTGATCCTACAACCAGTAATAATTACTAAACTGTCAGTTCCTTATTTCCCAGCACTTTTTGCATCACGCTTTGCAGAAAAATCTACTTATGCTTCAGTTGGTTTTCTCCCACCAGAGTATGAACGACACCATAGCCACAAGCTGAATACAGCCACTTACTTCTGTTCTATGGAACACAATCTCCTCTTTCAATGAATTCCTGCTTATTTACACTATAACAAATATTTAAGTATGTTTCAGATAATAATCAGAAAGGAATGTTCCAGTGGGAACAGGACTGGCACACAGCTGGTGCAAAAAGTCTTCCAGGACACAACCAACCATCTATGGGCTCTGTTCTACAGACCTTATTCATTCTTCTGCACAGAGCAGAACATTTGCTTGAATTAAAGACATGTCTGCCTTCAGAAAACAGTCAACTTTGCAGATTATTTAAAAAACATTACATTATCAGGGTTACACAGTATTTTCTTCTGCCTGGAGAACATTATGTACATTACTAAGCCAAGGGATTTTCAAGGTACTTTTTTTTTTTCAGGTCTCTAGTGCAACATAAATTTTATGATTGTAGAATTGACACAGCCTTTGCCCTGCACTCTCATCATCCTAGTTTTTAAAAGTCAGGTGTGCGCAGAAAAACATACCATGCTTAAATTCAAGAGTGGGCAGATATCTAATAGCTATGACCTTTCCTTCCAACAAACTCCTTGAAACAGAGAACTTCTTTTCATTTCTGATGTGAATGACAGAACCCTTTGAAGCTGCATCTCCTCCAGGCATTGTCATGACTACTGCAGTTTCTCATTCTAAAACACGAGGTATTGCTGTTTTACAGGCAGGTATACTTGTGTTCTGTACTGTCAGGCAGCACTAGAAACTACGTTAACCGTGATTAAGTCATATGATTGCATAAATCCTTCCACGTAGTTGCAAATATAAGAAAGTTCTTTAAAACAATCAGTTAAAAAAACAACCAAAATGGAATGACAATTTTTAAAAATTTTTTTTCTCATCCGTAAGGGATCTGATTCCTAAGACAATGAAAATTTCTAACTCTTTACCTGAATAAACCCAACAAACAATCGAATCTTGGAGTAACTATTTAGTATAAGCCAGGGGACCTGCATGGACCTACAATTATTTCGTTATCTTCCATAAAATTTTCCATTTAAAGTTTCTGGAAAATGCATAGAATATTTTAAACAGTTAGAGAGGGTTGTTTTCAGCTTTGCTCTTCATGCCTGAAGCAACATTTGTGGGAAGATACACCAGAGAAGGCTCCCATGCTGCAGGAATGCTACTTATTTGTTTTTCTACCGATAAAGAAACCTGTTCATCAGTAGTCCTGTAGTTTATAAACTTGCTCTCTCTCCAGAACACTTGTTTACTCAATACAATATCATTAAACAGCTTTCAATATCTTTAACATTAATGTAGAGAAACTGGGTTTTGAGCCAGGAAAAGAAGTTTTGCATGTGCAAAGACTGTACAACAGGATTCAATGTGGCAAAAAGCCTTGAGCAACATAATACTCCTCTGACACTACCCTAAGTAGGAGACTATGTACCATTTCATGTTGAAACTACAGTATTCATTTGCACAGAAGCAGAGTACTATACAATTCTTGATTTTTTATTTTTTATTTAACTGACTGGTACCAGTGGAAAAGCCTTCATTGCCCTTGAAATCTGACATTTCAGTCTTCAGCTCAAGGTGTCTCTAATCTGAAAAAGTAAAAGCACTATATCTATGAGTAAGGTATTTTTCCCTTCAAAACTTCAGCTGAGCTGAAGTGCTACATTTTAATTTCTTAGTCAAAAAAATTACAACTGAAATTAGGACTAAGTCACTTAGACAGAACCTGTGACAGTATCTGTGAGATTTATTCTATAGCTTTGACCGTCATGTTCCTCGTACCTTTAGCCCTATCCTTCCTGACACTTTTCTCTGGTCACATTCCCAGATGCTGTGCAGCAATAAATAAAACAAGTCAAGCATGAATCTTCCCCCTCCTCCTAAAACACTCTCTTAGAGTATACTCCTATCTGAGACAGCGCGGTGAAGATTACATACCTTGCACAGTGAAGACCATTAACCTTGCCGTCAAGAGAAAACGCACAGCATGAAATTTAGTCATTGGGAAATAAAAGACTATTGCTGTACATCTACAGGAGACGACAGGCACATCACCTAGAAAGCATGTTATAACCTCAGGGCTAAGCAATCTTATAGCATAACTGCAGGCGACAGTCCCTAGCAGGCAGAGCTTCCTGGCTCCTCTCTGCCCCTTGTATGGTGCCCGTCTTCAGGGCTGAGGTCCATCCACCAACTTGGGCAGGCTTGCAGAGACCACGTTTGCTTTCCGAAGCAGCAGGACGTGCCCGGTACTTACCACCATTGCTCCCCTGGACAAACCCCCTCGCACCCCCCACCTAAGCCAGCAATGCTCCCTGACCCACTGAAGGAAACGTTACCTGGATTTCTCTTGCATGGTACACGATGATGAGCCCGAGGAGGATAATCGTGGAGAGGCTAATAAGGCATTTCAGAGCGAGGGAATACAGAGACTCCTGCAAGAGAAAGACAGCACCGTTCCTCAGAGACCCATGCGCGGGGGCCGCTCCGCCCCACCGCCACCCCGGCCCGAGGAGGCGGCCGGCGGCACCGCCGGACAGTGGGAGCACCGCGGGACGGGGACGGGGCGGGCGCCGCGGGCGGCGGCACCGGCTGCCGCCCGAGCTGGTACCTTGGTGTAGGCGCCCCAGGAGAGCTCGGTCTCGATGACCATGACGACGATGCCGAACATGCCGAAGATGAGCGCGTAGTCGCTGAGGCGCTTGCGCTTCTCGAAGAGAGCCCGGCGGTGTCCCAACTTGTAGCCGATGTTCTGGTTCTTCTTCTTGCTGGACTTGCCTCCGCCGTTGTTGGTGCTGCCCGTGCCGGGGCCGGGGCCGGAGGAGCTGTAGAGCGCCAGGTTGTTGGAGTTGTTGTGTTCGGGCTTGGAGACCACGATCTCCGGGGCGGCGGGGCTGCCGGCGGCGGGGGCAGAGCCGGCGGCGACGGCGGCGGCGGGGCTGGCGAGCGGTGCCTGGAGCGGCTGCGATTCGGAGTCCAGGTCGTGCAGGTTCCTGCGGGAGGAGCTCAGGTTGCTGAGCGGCCGCATGACGCCGCCGTTATACCTGCAGCTGCTCATGGCTATTTCGGTGAAGGGGTTGCTCTCCCGGCGCTGCTGCTGCTGGTGATGGTGGTGGTGATGGTGATGGTGATGATGATGGTGAGTGCTGCTGCTGCTGACACTGCTGCTGGGGCTGGCTGCCTGCTGCTGCTGCAGGCTATGGCACTGGTGGTACTGGGAATATTGGTGAGGCTGTCTGGACGCGCCAGCATGGCTGGACGGGGTGAACTCGCTGACGTTCAGCTGGCTGCCGTGCCGGGAGGAGGCGGCGGAAGACAGCGGCGAGGAGTGCGTCCGAAAGGCGCCCGAAAGCGGCGAGGAGGCGCGGAGCAGCAGGGGCAGGTTATCCCCGGCGGCTGCCGCAGCAGCCCCGTAGTAGGCGCAGTTGTTGCACTGGAGGCACGGGCTCTGCTGCTGCTGGAGGAGGCTCTGCTTGTCCTGGCCGTGCTGCTGGCAGTGCGGTGGCGCCGGCGGGCGCTGCTGCTGCTGTTGCTGTTGTTGCTGCTGCTGCTGCTGCTGCTGCTGCTGCTGCTGCTGCTGCTGCTGCTGCTGCTGCTGCTCGGGGCCGAAGCCCGCCGGGAAGTGGCGCGGCGGGTCCATGCCGGGGCCGTTAAAGCCGCAGGAGGACCGGGCGGTGGTGCACCCTGCGCAATGCGTGACGGTCGGCAGGGGAGCGTCCTGCTGCCGCCACGACGGGCCCATCCCGGCTCCCGTAGAATCCAGCCGCCGCGTGCGATTGGTCGGGCGCACCAAAACAACGGGCATCACGTCACCTGCCGGGGCGGACCGGCCGCGCCGTCAG
>VZTE01000204.1:116606-147881 GCA_013397775.1 Eulacestoma nigropectus
GGCGCGGGGCCGCCGCCCGCGGGGATCCCGCCCCCGCCCCCCGCAGGTGAGGGCTGCCCTCGCCCCCCTCCCGCCCCGCCCGCGCCGCGGAAACCCGGGGCTTCCCGGGGGCGGGGAGCGCGCTCGCTCCCGGGATCGCCCCCGCCTGTCGGCGTAGGGGCTCCGCCGCGGCTCTCCCCGGCGGCTCTCCCCGGCTCCCCACTCACATCTGCGCCGTCTCCGGAACATGGGCGCCGCGTCGCGCTCCGGAGCTGTCCAGCAGCGCCGCCGCCGCCGCCGCCCTGCAAAACACAGCGTCGGGCTCGCTCCCATCCCGCCGCCTCGGGCCGCAGAGAGCTGGAAGGGGCCGCGACCGCGGCGGGGAGCGGGGAGCCCTCCCCGGCACATCCCGGGCCTGTCACGAAGGACGGGTGGGGGCACGCACGGCTTCTGCCGGCTGCTCCTTCTTCCCTCAGCCGCAGGAGGGAGAGGCGCAGCCGGGGCTTGAGGCCAGCGGCAGCCGGGGGTGGTTCGGGGCTGGAGACCTGCTCCGCCGAGTCGGCAGGAGCTGTACCGTGAAACGGGACCGGTGTCACTGAGTAGTTCCCCTCCGGCTCCGGTTCCCTGGCATGCACTGCCGGCACAGTCCTGAAGCCGGTTGTCTGCTACCATTTTGCCTTTTCCCCTTTCTTTGCCTCCCAAGCCCTCACTGAGTAATCAACTCTGGCAGCTCCATTAGGCAGAGCAATGTCTGCACCAGGTAAAGTCTCCTTTCTGCATTTATTTAAGGGAAGATTCTTTAAGGAAAGAATGATGAAAATGAAAAGTAACCTTGTTACAGCTGTGTCATTCCGGTCAACTAGGCAAGACTATAAGAGGGGGTTTCTTCCGGGTTTTTTTGTTTTGTTTTGTTTTGGTTTTTTTCCCAGTCAGTATTTGATAGTGTGGAAGGTTTCCTTACATCTTTAATGTCTCAAAAGTGTTAAAGACAAAATCCACCAAGCCTTTCTAAGACAAAAGCCTGTGTCCTTGTAATTTCTGTGTCTCCCGTGACATTCAATTTCCCTTGAAACCCTTAGATGAGTTGTAGTTTCGAAAGATGAGTGAGGCACTGTCATTAACAAAATTTTAAAATATGCTCTCTTATAAAATTTAAAATAGGTAATTCGTAGTCAAGATGTACCTTTTAAAGCAAGCACACCTGTCACCCACACAATGAAACAACCCTCACTAATATAGTAAATATCATGGTTTCCAATATAGGTAAATTATTTAGAGACAGACCGAAATTTGAGTGTGTTTACATAGCATGTTATTTTGAAAAAGCACCCATAAGTAGGTGTATATATGATACACAACATCATAATCCCTTGTGATAAATAAAAATTCATCTTAAAACCAAGTTTTGAATAAAAATACACACACGCTTTATTGAATGAATGGTAAAATACTTTAGTTTTTAGGTCACACTGAAGTGTATCTGGATGCTCAGTATTACACTACTTTCCCTGAACACCAGTGGCCAAGAGAAAAAGTGCTTTTATTTTTGAGAACAAACAGGCTGTTTAACACAGCTTCACATATTCCATTTTCTTTGAAAAAACACGGTGCTATAATTCTGTCTCACTGGTCCCATTTTTCCTGTGTTTTGAAACACACATGAATCTCAGGAATCTTTGAAATTTAAAATTCCTGGGAACCTGGGCTTCTACTATTCTGTAAATAAAAGTCATGCTGAAACAGGCTTTCAAAATACATGTTTTGTGAACCAGTTAAACATTAGATAGGTGAGGTTTCATCTTTCCTTTTCTGTTCATGCTGTGTCCTTAATTTTGCTTAAAGGCACTTTCTTTTAAGCTTTCATTTTACCAGAATATAAAGTCCTCATGACCTAGTTTACCTTGAAAAGCCTTTTAGGGAAATTTGTAAATCTCCGTGTTTTATTTAGAAGTCACCAAGACTCTGTCCTGTAACTTCATCTACTCTCGTCATGGAAACTTACATTAGAATTGTGAAGAAGAAGAAAAAAATCTTTTTAAAGCCTTATTATACTAAAATACTTGGTGTCTTTGTTCTCTGTGGGGAAATCATGGCATTTGTTTTTCTAATTCATATATAGAAGTCACAAGTCCCAAATTTTATACCACTACTCCTGCTATCTTGTTTATTTGTTGAAATGCAAGGACAGTGCTGTTACTAGCTTTTACATATTTAGTCTAGTTGCTTGGTTGTTTCATTGTGTGAATAAAAAAATGAATGTTCCCATGTCTAACACAAGAGGTCATACTCATCACACAGCTTGTTGAAAACTGATTAGCTAGGGTTTCATTCTAGTTTCATTGAGCAGTCTGGGATATCTCATGACAATTTCAAGAATTGTGGAGAATTTGCATTTTCAGAGCTAAACAGGTAAATCCTTCCCCTGTGTGGTATGATTAATGAGAAAGAACAGAAAGATGCTCTATATTCTATCTTTCATTGCTGAGTAATTTTGAAGTTCATTTTTAAAAGTGAGTGTATTTGTTTTCAGAAAAAAAATCTATTCTTCATGCAAACTGAATTGTTACATTCTTTTGTACCACACATTAATTAGTGTGGCTCAGAACTGCTAAATCATGCTGACATGGTAACAGTGAACCCCTGTGAAAGAAACATTATCTGTTTGGCGTAAAGCTTTGGTTTTTTTCCTACCTTTTTGTTATATACTGGGTGGAACTGCTCTTACTGATTTTTACAGGTCCTGTTTCTGCTGTGGCAAAAAGATTGATTTTACACGAGTGTGTCTACATGCATGTGCATGCACACTTAATATAAAGTAAGAGAGAAACAGTTACTGCAGATCTCACTTGATAATTATGATTAATGGAGATACTCGAAAAACAGATTTTTTTTTTTTTCCCCCTAACCTCTAATTGCAAGAACAAGATAAATCCTGCTGAGCAATATTGAGCAAAACTGTATTAACAACAGGGCAGGAAACACAACAGACACAAGGAAAATTAGATTTTTGAGAGGAGAAAAACCACGATGAAAAATTTGAAGTGATATGTACTGGCTGGTCATTTGAAAAGCTCAGATAGCAACATGCAACGGAGATATAATGCTTACAGACTACAAGAAAAGATATTAGAAAGCTACTTTGGCTGTTACCCTATTGCCCTACTAATGCCAAACTCCTGTTAAAATAACTGAGAATTCTGTGCTCATAAAAAGGTCAAAAATATAGAAAGACAGTAATAAAAAGGAAATAGAGAAAAAAGAAGACCCTAGATAGTTCCATTTTCAAAGCATATTCTGCACAACACCTAGGGTTTTTTAGAAAGCAGTAAAGGAAAAAGCCTTGTCCAATTCCCAAAAAAAGCAAGCATTGCAGACCTCAGTATTACACTGAAAGATGCCATTTGGTGAAAGCAGAGTCATATTAATAAAAGCAGAGGTAAAACCAGCAACAATAAGATCATTCAAGGGTATCTATACAGCAATAAAAATGCTTTGTGAGACCACACCAAATGACTGCAGTATAGCTGCTGAGATGATGGGCATGGAAACGAACCATATGAACCGCATGTGTAAATTACCTTTTCCATACCATCTGACAGGGCTTTTACCCACAAGACACCTCTTAACATTCACCCCAGCAACTTCTGGTGCCATGTAATTATATGCCCTAACTGGAATCCCACCTCTGCTGGACCTATGCTTATTTCAAAGATCTTTTGATAATGTTCCACAGTAATTGGGCAAGGAAAATACCATGACTCCATACAGATAATGCAATTATGTATTAGGAGGATGCATGCTTTGCTGTTTCTGCTTTTGATTTTATACAGTTTGACTAATCTGGACTTTCTTCTGTTTCTCCAGCAACATAACTATTGAAAATGCAGGTTCATCTGTAATCTGGGATATGTAGAATGTGACACATAAGGGCACTGGCTTGACAACAGCTCTAAAACAATAATGAAAGTTTTCAAAACTGGGGATGTCTTCATTCATAGGGATGTAGCTTAAGAAATATCTAGAGTTGCTGCATGCCCTTCCTCCAGTCAAGGGGCCTTAAGAGATGGGGGTTTATTTTTTTTTTTACTAAAAACATTTTTTATTTTTATTATACATACTGGAAGTCCTACATGTGGTCCAAAAAACACCTGGTAAAAGTATTTCTTCACTTAATTCACCTCCCCATCTTTCCTGGATATTTTTATAGTACTTGAAGGTCACACAAAACCAATGAGTTCCTTTCTTGCCTCTATTTTTTTGTCATTGTCAAGGGATACTGCCACCTTCAAAGAATTTCTTAGCTAGCTAATTGCATCAACATTAATACTGTTTTAGCCAGCTGATACAGGTGCTCAGCAGGTGACTCTTACATTACGTTTGATCAGACTGCATGTTATTATTCTCATAAATTGGTGCCGTTTTTAACAGAACTCAGATAAGTCAGTGCAGAAATGATAACTTAGTGCAGTTTTTTCTGTTTCAGCCTATGCAAGAGCACAGAGTGACTTTTAGTGTGTATGGGATTATCAAGTGTGAGAATTTACTTTTAACTGTGCAGAATGTAGTTTTTGAAGCATTTTGACTCGTTGAATCCAGTGAGACAGCACTTAATCTAAATATAAGATTATACCTTGCAAAGGTGGATGTTAGCAGTGCTTTTTCTCTCAATAAAATATATCATTTGTGATTCATGTTGCAACTGATTCTAAATAATTAAATTTGCCCGTATTTTAAAAATAAGGGTTTATTCTTCATCGGTACTTTATCATCAGTGCTTCCATTTTACTGTGAGAACAGAGTTGCTATAGATTTGCACTGTCTTTGTTGTGCTTGGAAAATTCCTTCAAGGTTACTTAATAACAGGTTCCCCTATTAGGCTGTAAAATGTGGAAGATGGACGTTGCTTTTATCAGGTGTGTAAGAGTGCTTTCAAATCTTTAATGGTAGGTTCTTCCAGTCAATAACCCTCCCAATTCAAAACACATAAAAAATGTAAGGTTGCTTCTTTGGTTGTGTTTACTGGGAGATTTTTTATTTGTTTCTGCAATCCTGATACCCCGAAAAACTGCAATTTCCACAGCACATTGAAATCTCTTGTCGCAGAAGTCTGTTCATTTATTACTGTCATCATCACACCTAAAGTTTTTTGGATGTACTCATAGTGAACACAAATGTCAATGTATGTTGTTGTCCTGCTCATAAAAATCATCTGTTTAACAAGTCTGGAAAGTTTACACACTTGCAGAAAGAATGGAAGCAGGGAAAAGATGAAAGCAAGTGTTCAGTTTTACGTTGCACTTCCTACTCAATATACCCTTAATTGTATTTGTGTGCTTGTTTTTCTAAATTATGAGATGGCTGGTTTGAGAAATGAGTTTGGGAAGAGGAGCAGGCCAGTTGTTGAGGGAACAGCATCCCCTTCCTTCCTAGTTAGCTGTGTCTGCAGCACCTTCTTTTCTTCCCTCCTCTACCTTTCACATTACCCCTCCTTCTCACCCTTCCCTGCTGCAGAGGAAACAGGACACTTAGGTCACTTGAGAGGACCTCTGGGTCAGGTGTAGAAGACAGGGAAGCATTTATCAAATTAGGGAGTTACTCAACTCTCAGTAAGCAGTTACCTCTGCTTCAAGCTGACTCTGGCTGGCTAAGCTGTACAACTAAACAAATATTTGAAATGATATTCCAGAACTTGATGGGAAGTTTTATAAAATTTTAATTCCCTGAAGTATAATTCTTCTCACTTCTCTACTTTATCCCTTATTTCCATATTACTCAACCAAAAGTTTGCTGTGTTCTTGAGGAAAAGACTAGACAGTTTTAATTATCAAACTAATTTTAAAGTGAAAGGGCTTAAGACTTTTGTGCTGGTTTCAACTGGGGTGGAGTTAATTTTCTTCACAGCAGCTGTGTTTTGGAGCTGTGCAGAACACAGAATTGATAACACAGAGATGTTTTTGTTTTGCTAAGCAGGGCTTACACAGAGCCAAGGCCTTTTCTGCTTTTGGTACTTCCACGCTGGTGAGGAAGCTGAGGGTGCCTGGAGGTTGGGAGGAGACACAGCTGGGACAGGTGACCTCAACTGACCAAAGGGATATTCCAGACCATCCAGGCCATATGGCATTGTGCTCAATACATACAAAACTGGAGGGAAGAAAGAGGGAGAGGGAACATTTTGGAGTGATGGCGTTTGTCTTCCCAAGCAAGTGTTACGCACGATGGGGCCCTGCTCTCCTGGAGATGGCTGAACACCTGCCTGCCATGGGAACGAGTGGAATAATTCCTTGTTTTGCTTTGCTTGAGTGCATGGATTTTGCTTTCCTTAATAAACTGTCTATATCTCAACCCATGGGTTTTCTGGCTTTTACCCTTCCCATTCTCTCCCCGGTCTCTCTGCTGGGGAAGTGAGCAAGCAGCTGCCTGGGGCTTGTTCGCTGGCTTGGGTTAAAACACGACAACTTTTCACATGAAGTCATACCCTATTCAGAAAACCTTTCTGTAGAATTAAACTTAATTCCTTCCAGATGGGTAAAAGATATTTCTGCAACCCATTATATGAGATTAGTAGCTCTTATATTAGCAAAGTGATATTTCAAAATACGTATAACACTGTAGACTGCTTTAAGAAGTTTGGATAACCAGACCATTTCTCAACAGAAAAACTACTTTTTAAAAACTATTATTCTATATATCTTCACACATTAAAAATATATTCTACATTAGACTAGTCTGATGCAAACATGGAAAATATATTGACAGTGTAGTTTCTTCACTCTGACCAGTATTTTAGATTCTTTATCTTTTCAAAAGATCAAAACCAAGTTCAAAATGGAAAAGATCTTCTTGATTTAATTATAAAATTTCTGCTGTTACTGTTACAAAGTATGACCTGCAAGTTCTTTCTCAGAAAAATTTACTAATATTGAAAATTTATCAGTGTTCAAGCTGGTCTGAATAAAACTAGTTTTTTCTGTCTTGCAGAAGCCTATCCTCTGGAGAAGAAAGCCTCTCACAGTAGGAATCTGTTTTCCCCTTTGTGATCATTCCTGCAAAATGATCCAGGCACATAGATAAGAGATCTTCCTCTACTGTCTCAGGAAGCAGCAGTGCAAGTGACAGTGTTGAGAGTAACAAGTCTTCAAAGTGTTACACACTACTTGGCAATGAAAATTCTTTTCAGGGACGGAATTCTAGTATTCAGCAAGCCATGCTCTCTGAAGGGTGAAGAGGCAACATCTACCTGCATCTCCATGTGCCTTGTTTCTACGCACTTGATCCCCACTTGTGGGATGTGGATTATAGGGTTTAGCAACCCAGTGTGCAGAGCTTCAGCTAGTCAGAATGTGAGCAGAGGACAGGGACACAATCACAAACCCAAGACTTAACCAATGGTTCTATCCGTAACTCTGTCTAGATGAGGTAATACCTCAGCCTTTAAATACCATCAGCCATTTTGTTCACCTCTTGAATGTAAGCTATATGTATCTGAGTGTTCTTCACTTAAACACAGAGGGAAGAAAAAGGGATTTCCTTTTCTGCCAGGCTGGATGAACTCCATCTCAGAGAGCAGGTCCTAAAAAGCTGTGTTGTAGCTTAGGGAAGAAACAACCCATCTCGTCCCCTTACAATTGTCTACTCATGAAATTTGACGATTCATTGGGTCACTCAGCAAGAAAGTAGACAAGACACATGCATCTAGACAAAAATCAATCACTGTAATTAGAAAGGAACAGGAATACCCCCCCTAGGAGGTACACAGAGGCCCTTTAACAGGCACTTCTCCAAGTGCAGTATGCATATACTCACCGAACCCCAGCAACTTCTACTGCTGTCCGCTTTGGAGGAGCCACAGGAGCCAGTTGGCCATTTCCAGACTTTCTCATGATCAGGCTTCTATGTCTGTTTCAGTGCAGTAACAGCATTCAAATGCTCAGGGAAGCACACAACACTTTGAACCCCAGATCCTAAAGCTACTTTCAGAATTGCCCTGAAATTTTGAGGCTTGTATAGTATTTGCTAGAAATTTCTGACAATCTCTGAAGGTTTTGTCTGGCATTCGAGGATTGCTTATACTTTAAAACATGCCAACCTGTAGTCACTGTTAATCTTGCATGTTAAATTCAGCATTTCATCTCTCCTGTTAAATATATAGGAGGATTCACTACAACTATTGCCATCATATTAATTTGTCATTCAGCTAATACATGTATGTCAGTTTGGATGAGTTTTTGCCCTACTGCCCTTCCCATGCACGTGCTACGTAACTGACAGGACAGTCATTCCAAGAGGTGAAGCTGCTATGTGGCTACTCATTTAAAATTATTTTAAGTCTCTGTTTGTACTCTTTACTTAGTCTGAAGAGCCACTTCAGCTTTAGCAGTTTCTTTTTCAGCTTCACCAGGATTTTTTATGAATTGTGCTTTATGAGCATGTTTTACATAACAGAAAAAGGAAAAAAATACTTTATATTTGACTCAAATATCCACAATTTTATTTACAATGTGAAATGTGTCATTAATGAAAAAATCCCCACATTATAAAATGTTTGGCTATGTTTATTCACAAAAATAAATCAATAGAGCCCATCTCTGCTTTCTCAAACAATCAGCTGTTAATCAGTGCTTCCATTTCATACCCTTTTCATGTTCCCTTCTGTGCATGAGGGGATTAGAACAGAAGGTTTTGCATATCTCCTTATGAAGCTGTTAGATTTAATGTTGAACAAGAAAAATCACAGAATGCATTCTTGCCTTTGAGGTCTGGCAGCTAAGACTTGAAGGTGATCACTGTCCTTTCTGTTCCTGCACTGATGAATAGCTGTCTACCCAATGCACAAAAATACCAAAAGGGTGGCACAAGAATGTCTCCACTCAAACCACTTTGTGCTGTCCTGTGGGGCTGGATCTCTCAAACAAATGGAGAAGAAGACTGAAAATTTGCAAAGTACTGGGTGGCTTAGTCTAGCAGGATTACTGAATTAGGGAGAAAATAATGACACCTACTATGAAATGATGTGTTTATCTATATTCCTTTTATTTGCAACCGCAAAACCTCTTTCAGTTTCTGGTTTCATCAGGGATAAAAAAGAATTCCTAAACGTATTTTGATGTGAACCTAGATTACCTAATTACTCTGTGGAAAATAAACTGTTAAGTTTTACTCCTTCTAATCTTGTTCAACTGTTTTGAGTGTAATGCTTTCATTTCTACAGGCAAGTATTTGCACAGATCAAATGTGTATGCCAGCTAATGTTTTCTCGTGTCTTTCTACAAAAGTATCTCTTTGCACTTGCAAACATATATTTTGTAGACATAGTCCAAAGGCTTACTTTTGAAAACTGTCCTAGAAAACAGTGGCAAATGTATTTGCAGATTCTAGGCGAGGATGATAAATCTACAGCAAGTGAAATACAGGAGGCATTAATAAAAAGACATACAATTATAGGTGTCATTTTCTAATGAAATGTAGTGATTTACATTTGCAGAAGGGTGGCTGCTTTATGGTAGGCACAAACTCTGCCAATATGTTTGTATCTACATGTGTACTTATGTAATAACAGGGCTGCAAGCAGGCTGGGAAGTTGGGTGCTACAGCACTGGAAGTGATTGCACAGTCTCACACTGGAGGGAAGAGTGTAATTTCTGTTTATTATGATGCAAAGTGTGAACTGGCATGAAAAGGCCCCCTTGTATGCTCATAAACAATTTCTTTGTAAGCGGGTAAAAGCCATTCAAGTGGATCAGTATTGCTTACTGGTCTCTGATCTGTAGTGTGAAAGTGACTCATGGCAGCAGAGCTAGAAACGAAAACAAGACAGCACTCACTGTGAAGGAATACTGGAACTATAGAGATGAACTATGTGAGGTGGAAAGAATGGTAATGAGGGCTAAAAAAAGCTGCAATTCCAAAACAGATGTGACAGAAGATGTTTAAAAAAAATATCTGGGACACAGGGATTGAAAAGTGCAGTTAAAAGAAGGAGAGGTGATGTTTTGGTCAGAAATACAATATGTATACAAAAAAAATTGTCTCAATATGAGTGTCACCATCATTGAATTTCTTAAAATGCAAGAATGTCAGTAATTACATGCCAGTGATAAATTCTGGAGAAAGATTTTATCTATATAGAATGCAAATACCATTTTAGCCTACTCCTGAGCAGTGAAAACTGGCTTACTGGTGTAAAGTACTTGCTCTTTTAAGGATAGTCCTACTAGTGAAAAGGTCTTGTCATCTTTGCAAGCTTGATCTATGTCCTCAGCAGATGCTGGAGATGGCTGACATGTCCTTCCTCTCAGCTACAGAAAGCAGGTAAGGTCTGTGAGCACCAGAACTGCCCCTCTTTGTAATCTGTGAGGACAAGGCAGTGCCCAGACCCCGAGTTTAGGAGACTATCCCATCCCCGATGGGAGCTTATCAAAGATTTGGTATATTGATAGTGCTCAGGACTTGGCAGTAGATAAGGGGACAGTCCATTCCCCTTGCTAGGGCATGTGTTCACCCTGACTTTAAATGCTGTGGGTGGCAGCAGCCTGGTGACTGGTGTGGCTGGATCAGTCCATGTGGAGCAAGGAAGCAGCTCTGCTGCTGGTAGGAGCCCCTTTCTAGTGCATCTCCGGTGTGCAGCAGGCTGACAGGGTGCGCTGACTTGTCTGGTCTCAGCTGTGCCCTGTAGTAGTTTTGGAAGTGATTGCTATGAGATCATAGGTTGGATCCCTCTTCTGAGGTCTCTTATTTGAAACACTAGTTATAAATCTAAATTGATACTCCATCTACCTTCTAATCTCTCTGAGTTGAGAGATCAGATTTACCAAGATAATAATTTGTAAAGGTTCACATTTTAGGAAAAAAAAAAAAGAATCCCATTATAAATTTTGAATAATCCTCTTTCTAATATTCCATTTACTTGCTGCTAACTTTTCTGGTAAGAGAAAGAAGACACAGGTCTAATTCCTTCTGTTCTTACTGTGTTTTATTTTTAGGCTCTTTTATTTAAAAAAACCTATTCTTGTAACATTGTGTTTTACAAGAGAAGACCACTCAAAAAAGTTAAGAAGTGAGAAGTCCATGTAGCTTTTTCTTTCACAGGCGTTTTCTATGCCTGTCCAATGGAAATTGCCCATTTCTTAACCACCTTTAGAGCTGAAACACCCTTTTTGAAAAGGAATGTCCAGTACAGCATTTCAGAGCAGAAGACTACTGCAGTGTCTTCAAAGGTATTAAGCTATTCTCATTATTTTTCATCCTGTTACTTTTTTATGCATCTTTATCTGGGACAGCATACTTAAGCTGTTCACTGAGTTACCTGCAGTGACGTGTAATATTCCTACCTTAGGTGACTTTGTAAAAGAACATGAAAAATTCTTCATTTATTGCTACATTAAAGCAATAAGGTTCCTTGTTTTATGTAATTTATGGAAACCAAGCTTATCTCCGAAGTCCAAGCAAAGAATACAGAATTAGTAATGATGAGTACACTCTTAACATCCTATATCCTGTTAAGGCATGAATAAAGATTAACCCAGTTTACTTTTCAGGAGGCTTATGGATGTTCAAGTTTTTCCAAAAGAGATTGTCACAGAGCGCTCCAGTCAAGGGGACAGATTTGATTCTGTTATACCTGTGAAGAATGTAACTCAGGTACTCTGCAAGTTATGTCAAACTCTTAGAGGTGGTGTGGCAGGTCTTTTGGAACTTCTTGACTGATATATTTTGCCAAACTGACAATTACATCAGATGCTTAGGAATTCTGAAAACTAAGTCAATTACTATTGTGCTAACAGATTTGGTACTCTTTCTTATTTATAGTACAAGAATTTATTTTTCAATACAAGGCAGAAGAAAAGTATTCCAGGCCTAAAGAAAATAGTGTCACAGTGCCAATGCAAGTTCAGGTGATTCCCCTTGGTGTAAAGACTTTTTCTAAAATAATATTAAACATACATTAAAAGTAGATTACTGGAATTATGCTAAGTTGGGAAGAAAGAAAATATATGAAAACAGGCATTAAATAATGAAATCAGGTGCCCTGGAAAACTGGAGAATACTTTCTCAGTAACAATATTACAGTGGACACGAAAAAGACATGCTAGATGAGAAGAATTTTGAAGGAGAAATTGAAGAACTGTGCACAACATTACTGAGTTTGTCCAGCTGCTATACTACTGTTGTATTTCTGTGTGAAGAGATCACATGAATGTATTTGTTGTGTGAACATGTTCATGAATGAAACAGGCAAGGAGATTCAAAGCGTAAGACTATGTGTAATTCTTACAGAAAGAAAATCCTTAGTTTAGGTTTGTATAGTTGCCTGATACAATATAGCTTTCTAGGAATCTCCCAGAGTAGAATTACCTGATAACAATTTTGTGTAATTCTAGAAATTTCTTATGCCAAAGTCATCCTATTGAATCTATTTCACTAAAAAGAATCCTGCTCATTTTGACTAACTGAAAGAATATGAAGGAATTAGATCACTGATTAATTTTAAGATGAAAAAGAATAGGCATTTAATTCTAAATAAGCAGTTACTAATAATGGATAAACATGAATTAACTGCTTGCATTTTTTCCCCACAGCTCCTGCACATAGGAATAATATTTATTGCCATGCCATTTCCAGTCAGTCATGGATGTAAAGATCCACATTTTACAATAACATAAGTAAAATTATTCCTCTTTGGCAAGGAGAATATCAGCAATTTTATAACTTGGTAAAAAAATCCTCTTGCATCATCTTAATTTTCTCTGAATCCCTGCATACCCGGAATATCTCAAGAGTGAAGTTTTCAAGGGGTGATTTTTGGCCACTAAATTGCCCGTCTCCAGTTAGTTTTTTTCCAGTGAGCCAATGGAGCACTAATGCATGGCCAAACTGGGATAAAGATGTAATAATAATCTAAATACTTGAGAAATTATGAAGGATCAGTGAAGCACACTGGGCAACTGGCAAAAGAAGGAACTATTAGAAGAGAATCCAAATTAGGATTAGTTTGCAATCTTATCTTTTTAACTGTATTTTCTTAATTTTAGAATTTAATTTGAAAAGTGCTCACTTAAGGTAGGCAAGCATTATGTATCCCAGAACACCTTTCTCATTTCAAGCTTTGCCTCTTTTGAATAGCTGCTCAGTAGCTTGCATATTGTAAGTTTCTGCTTCCAGAAAATTTCTCAGTAGATGGATTTCTTAATCATGGTTTACATTGTCTCTCACCTGAGTATATCTTTACAATAATTTCATAAAATTATGAACTTTATTATACTAGGACATAAATGATACGTACTTAAAATTTTAACCAGTAAAACTCTACACTGCTGAATATCCACCTTGCTCCACAGAGCATCACTTGACTTCTGTGATCTGAATTAGAGGTTCAAAAGCTGTGCACCACATCAGCAGTAGTTGTATATGTGCTATTTCTCAGCACTGTAACTGTTCTTGGGTATCTAGCGAGTAATATAATAGAGACCCTTTACCAGCTGATTACAACTTGAAACTTTACCTAATATACTGGAAGAGTTAATCATCTAACTGTAAAATAGAGAAGCAACGCCTGAACCTGATCTAGCCAGCAGGCAACTGCCGTGTGAGGGATGATGACACTTCAGGGAAGAAACTACCATACCGTACTCAAGACAGATCCCACATCCAAGCAGTTTCCTGGGGCGTGGAATTCATCACTGCTCCTTGAAAAAATGGAGAGGAGATGAAAAAAGGACAAACAGGAGGCAGGAGTGCCTGTGCAATGTTTTACCTGCTCAGCACATGCCCAAGTTGCAGAACAAATAGGGTGAATATCTTCTTCTGCTTGATGAGTTTTAATGTGCATCTCCTAGCTCTATGCTTTAGCCACTAACCTGAAGGGTTTTCTGAAATAAAACTCTTAATAGCATGAACTTTAAACACTCATTAGTCGAAGGATTGGAATCCAGGTTTCCAACTCCCAAATGACTTCCTTAGCCATTAGTCTGAAGAGCTTTGCAGTGGCTATTTAATTATTCTTTTCAACAGTAAGAGTAATTGAAAAAACCTTACCCCATATTCTGGCAATTAGAGATCCTGCTCAGTGGGATTTAAAATTTTATCACACAGAAGAGACCTATAGCATGGTCTCTCACAAGCTAGGGGACACTTATAGCTCCTAAGATTATTAAATAAGTGAATTTGTGGAAACAGGTAGCAACACCTCTGTTGTGAAAAGAGCAGTGAGGGAGGAAGAGAAATCATATAGCACGTTGCAAAAATGTCTAGTGGAGTTGGCCATGATGGTGAGACAGAGGTAGAAAAAATGCTTAAAATTAGTTCTAGTCAGATACAGACATGAGTTGGGTGCTTAGCTGATCATTGCATGTAAGATTTTAGTCCTGGGCATTCCCAAAAACAAATGACTTGAGAATTTGTCTCATAGAAGGAAAAGCTTCTGTATAATCAAGTAGCAGATGTGCTGAAGACCTCAAAGCCTTGAGTACTGATCTTACATCTGTCGCCAAATACCCCATAAAGAAGAAAAAGATGGGCAGTTTGAATACCTATCCTATGTTGTTTTTGCAGTAAAAGAGGATATGGTAAAAACAAATACAGGAGGAAATATCAGCCAGTATTTATAAATGCGTTTCAAGATGAAGTAGCTGAATTGCTAACTGCAGAATATATAACCTTTTGCTAAAGACTATGTCAACATCAGACAGCTGGCAAATGGCTAATACAGTGTGAAGGTTCCTGGGAAGATAAGTGACACTACAGACCAGTAAACTTGATGTTAGGACTTCAAAAATTATTAAGAACTATATTAAAAGATAGTACTTGGATTGATATCAGTTTGGAAAAGAATCAAATATTTTTTTCTTTCCCTTCAGCCGATGTCCTACCTGAAAATTCAGTGGATTTCCTTGATGAAGTCAACACAATGGTGTTAACAAGGAAGAACCATTTAATACATCTGGATTTTCAAAATCTGTAGAAGACCCTGAAATAAAGTTGTCTTTTCAGTAAATAATCATTACCATTTTTCCCTAATCATAAAATTTTTCTTAAATATTAAAATAGACTTTCTTGTGGCAAGAGCATAACAATAAAATTTACTAAATCATTTAGTGAAGCGAAACAGAAAGTCATTTCATCAAAGCATTTCAAGCCCATTGATTTCAACAGTTGGGGGTTTTTTTCTCTGTATATACACTTTCAGATTTTATCTGTAAATACTAAGAGGATGCATAGCACCCCTGACAATCTTACTGCTGTTCCATCAAGGCCCTACTGTAAATAAATAAAACAAAAGAAAATGGCAGCTGACTATGAAAAAGATTTGTGGTAAAATACAGCATATTTTAATTTTGCCTGTTTTGAGGGTGTGAGTCGTGGCAGGAATACCCCTGCTAAGGTGGCTAGTTCACTAGTCAGAGGGCAAAGAGAGAGACTCCTCCAGCAAACCATTCAGGTAAACTAAATACTGAAAAAGCTTTTTTTGCTTGGATTTTAGAGGAAGATTTTTCACATGACTGAATTAGCTGGATAATGGAGCAATTAGATTTTAAAGTGAAACATATATAGCTTTTTATTAAACGTGATAGTTTCATCAAGGATGATACACATAGAGGTTTCTCCTTCTCTTTAGTACAGTGTATTTTTACTTCCTTTCCCTGCAATCCTGTGTGCCAATAATAGTAGCATGAGTTTTATAACTAACTGTATGCAACTGCAGCCTGATACAATTAAAAAAAACCAAGGTGTTGGAGGTTGGAGGGAATAGGGTCCTTGAATCACTTTTTAACTGACAGCTGGTCAATAATTTTCATGCAACATTTTTCTTCACCATTCTGAAAGGAATCTTATGCCTAAAATTGTTCATCATGGGAAGGAAAAAGTTTCAAATTTTAGGATTTAATTACTATTCCATTGCACTCTTATCACTCTTCTTCATTGAACTGAATTTAGGAAGCAGTTTTAGCTGACTATATTGATTGCAGTTATATGAAGGGGAAAGATATTAGAAGGATTATTGAAAGAGAAAGAACAGTGTTGAGAAATGCTGATCTTACAAAAAGAGAAGCACCTCTGTAGAGAAGATATTCAGTTAATGAAAGAAGTCATATCCTCTTTGTATATTAATTTCTCCTTTGAATTGTCTGTCTTTCATTTAACAGGAGTAGCACTAGCAATCTACATAAAAATAATTGTGCTTATCTCTTAGCCTTAAAAATGTAAGAAAAGTAAAGGAGAGCTGTAGAAACTGAACTTCAACATTTGCTGGACTATATATAGCCAGTCTATAAATATATAGGACATTGTTTTGTACTCCCTTTGTTTTATTGTACTTCCTCACATGGCTAAGCCGAAGAGAAAAAAAAAATCTATTTTAGATTTAGTTACAGCTTTTGCAGCACGCAGTGTTGTGAAAAAGGTGTCTTTCTACTTCAAAATTGCTTCCCACAATATTTGTACTTTGCAGATGAGTTACAAAGGATTCGATTTAAACTTAGGGGAAAGTGGCTGAAAAATACTGAGGCACCAAAGAACTGAATAATTCTTCTAGCCCTCTTCTTCGTAGATTAAATTGGGATCTGGATAACATAGTATGGTGGGGAGGGTTTATCCCGTCATCTGTATATGCATACCTTATGTTCATTTGCTTAACTCGTCAGTATGTTTTCTCATAAGTGCTTTGCTAAAGAACCTAATTTTTCTGTATCTCCTGAAGGAATTTTTTTTTTTTTCAGGAATAAGTTTAAAAGCTGGCTCTATTAATTCTTGACAAATACAGTTGCCACTTTAAACAGAGTCTTGGTCTTCAGAAGTTGCTGAAAATCCAGTCTCAAGTATCACACGTCGAAAATGTATGAAGTCACCAAAAGCAGTGGTTCTAAAGTCATTGCAGGCCTTTGAAAGCCTCAGAGCTTTGCTTATTCTATGTAACTGCTGCTGATGCAAGGAGAAATACCAATCCCTGTATAAAATCCCTATCAGAATTGTGTTGGGGCCTACTTTTTAGTTCTCTGTTTCCTGAAGTATGTAAGACAAATCCCTCACCTGAAAATCAAATATTCAGTAGGATCAAATGCCTATAAGTGAGTAAAAGGATATTAATTTCAACAGATGCTGAAGCAAACCTCTGTGTAGAGTGGTATCAGCTGCTCTACTCTCTCTGTGACATTTAGCATGTGACATCTTGAAGCCACTCTGGTGCCACAGCTCTGAGCACTGCAAAAACATTGCTTTGAGGTAGGGAAATCAGCCTTAAGCACTTAGGCTTCCTGTGCAGATTCTATCAGCAGAACCACAAGAGCTAGCTAATGAGTAAACACAAGCGTAAAAAATATACAATATGTCTCTTGTTCCCCAGGTTACTAAGCAGAGGCAAACATCTCTCTCCAGTTCAGAACTTGAGACCTCTCCTGAACACATTGGTATAGAAGACAGCCAGCAACAGAAACAGCATCTTCCCTCCTGCATCAGAGCCTTGGAATTAGAAATTCATCTCCTACCTTTTGGAAACCCTCCCAGAATAATATTTTACTGTCTGTATCCCTCTCCTGCCAAAGCATTGAATGAAGTCTTTGAGAAAGAAGAAGGTGAGGACCATGACTATACAGCCTGTTCAGTATTCAGTGGGGCAGGGATTCCTGCTGTCCAAGACTCTGATATTTGTCCTATAGCAGTCCAGAGCATCACCTCTGTTTCCTCTTCCAGCTTTGCTTGGAAGACAGCAATGTCTGTGGTTGTTATGTTTCATGAAAACTGCAGTCGTCTAGATTTCGCACAATGTGTGCTGTATGAAGGCCTACCAGACCACTGCCTCAGAGAGGCTGATGCAGTAACATCTGATTTCTGTGTCGAAGTGAGATTATGTGTTAACTGTACAACGAAGATATGACAGTGTTTTCTGGTGCAGGAAAGCTTTAGAGGAAGAATCTAAAGTAATTGTGTATTAGGTCCATAGAATAGAACTGAACAGACCCCAGAAGGCCTCCCAGATGAAAGTGAATGTTTGTGAATACTTATCATATTTTCATTATTATTTTCAAGTGGACAAGGAGAAGAGGGGATATAAAAATCTCCCTCATCTTGTGAGCCTATGTATCCTGTGTATCAACACAGTAGCAAAGCACAGCTGCAATCTTGAGCTCCCTTGTGTTACCGTTCTTTGGCATGCCCACGTTGTTCTAGTGATTCAGAGTCTGCCTACATTTCCCTTGTGATTGGTCCCTAATAAGGAAGAAAACACAAAATATCCATGGTTCATTTGAGGTCTCTTATCTGTAATTCATTAACAAAAGCTTTAGGGTTTTGTAGAATGTGTTTATTGGACTCAGGTGAGATGGCTAACAGCAAAAATGATTCTGTCTTTTTTCATGTAATATTCCCTGGATGTGAATTTTAATTATTTATATGTATTTGACTATATTCAGCCTTTTTTTTTTTTCTCACCAGTGTTGTGTATCTGTTAATGTGATAAATACAAATTGAATAAGTGAAATTGTTGAGAGCACATTACTTTGACCTAGGAAGAATAAATTTTTTGTCCAGTCAGCTTGGGAATGTCCCATAGTCTTGTTTTTTGTACTTACGGTCTCAAGACGAATGGCAGAAAAAAACAAGCCTGGGGATGTCTGACCCCATTAGTGCTAAAATGCCCAGAGTCTTACTGCTCCCCAAGGCTTCTGTCTCAGTCAAGCGTTGTCTTCTAGCCATGATAATTAGGCCATGATTTGTAAAGAAAACAAAATTCACTGGACCCACAATAAGTTGAGAATTTGTGGAGGGAAGAGGAGTGTTGGTATTGGGTTTTTTTCTTTTAATAGACAGTTACAGCAAATGCATTTAAAATTTTTAGTAAGTAAATAATATCAGCTTGAATACATATATTAGCAATTATTGAAATTGACTATACATATACACCATATTATCTGCTCTAGAAATTACTTTTTAAATTTTGGTAAAATAATTGAACCTTATTATCAACCCCAAATTGATAAAGTATGTTTCCTGGTTTTTTTTCTGTAGAGGTTTAGTGTCTTCTGATGTTTAGTGTGCCACTACTACAGGAAGATACGAATAACTATAAATATGTGAAAGCCAAAGAAAATGTTTGCTTAATGAAAATTTATGAACAGAGAGAAGTATGTATAAAAGTTGGAGCTTCATCTGAATATTTTATTTGTGTGGTGCTTTGGAAGAAATGAGTTGCAGGACAGGTTAATAAAGCTGCATAACAAAGGCTAGAAATGTAGACACAGTGCATGGAAATGGTTGTCACAGCAGAGACTTGCACATTGTTGAAGTGATTCAGCTAGAGGAATTTGGTAGACTTTGGGACAGACACTGGTAAGGTGAAATTATGCTTTTTTATCCTGTGATATCTCAGCAGTCCTTTCTGTGAAAGTCTCTCAGAGAAACTCACCTCAGCACACAGCCAGAGCACAAGATGTGTGCTGGGTGTGCCCTAACCAGGGACCCTCACCTGGTATTTCACATGGAAATACCACTTTCTTCTCAGCCATATTGCCCCTCCATTCATGAAAATGTAGGTGTTTTTACATCATCTGCAAGGATGTTGTAATTTCCATTTTTCCTTTATCTGCATTAGCACAGCCAGACATTTTTCTGTCTGTGAGCCAGTCCTACCCCACTTTCCTATAACATTATTGTTTACAGTCCATGAGCTGCAAAAGCAGTGCAGTTACAGTGTTCATGTCTCAAGGCTTGTCCTTAGTGCAACATACAGCCTTCGCACAGGAGAAAGCAGAGCTTGGCTACACAAGTGTGTGAACAGTCCACTCCCCCTTCTCCATCTACAGTAAGATCACTAGAACAACAAAGTTGTTGGAGGTCAGGAAGACGCTTTTCAGCCTGAGAAGATCCTGGGGTTTTTTTCATCATCATTAGTGCATATTTTTCTATGTTAGCAAGGGTGTTATGGTACAAATCCTGCCTGTCATGCCTATGTGATTAATCACATTGTGAGCAAAACCTTGAGATAGGCTGAACACTTGAAAGTTTGATTCATTACATCCTATTGAAATTAGTATTTGTATTATTCATTGATTTAAATGGTGGAGTTCAGTACCTTTCATGAATAAAGCTGGATTTGACCGTAGATATTTGCTCCTAAAAATAAAATCAAATGTAAACAGATTAAACTAAGTATCATCCAAGCTGTAGAGCCCAAGATAGATAAATATTTAAAGGTATGAATTGTGATTGTGTTCTACCATTCCCCTAAACTATTGCAATGTGATAAAAATGAAACATTTTTACCCCTCAGTTAATTCTTCTAAAGTGAAAAGTAAGCTAAAACAGTTTGGAATTTAATTTGATAACACGGTGGGAAGAATAAATATTTCTGTAAACAGGTAAATGCAGGGCTCAACAGCCATCATTGCGACATAATCAGACTGTTTCTGATCAGAAGCAAAAAGTCAGAACTTCGGCACATAGCAAGCTCCCTTCTGCAAGCAGATAGACTCATACAAAGCTTTCATAACATCCCTGAGTTGCTGGGTGCAGTTTTTACAATTAAAGACTTCATTTTTTTAGCCATAGCATTCTGTTTTTTCAGATATCTGTTGCTTCTGCATTTATATTACGTGGATCAGATTTCATTATTTATTACTGTACAATCATTAGCCTTCTATTCAGGCAAACAAAGCATTACATCCAAGTACACATGAAGGAAGCTAAGAAAATCTCGTATTATCTGTGGATAAATAAATGAGATATGTATTTACTCTGGAATGGAACTATAAACATAATCAACAGCCTTATTATGTGACTGCATGTTAGCCTCCTAGGAGGAGGATTCAAATCATTGTACATACACTGCCCTTTAATTATATTTTGAGAAATTTTTCAAGTAGGTGCACTTTAAAAAGTGTAGTAGGTAATGCATCTGTTTCTTTTTCTTACAAGAAGGAAAAAATAAAAACCCAAAAAACCAAAGAAGCCCCCGAAAACACAGCTATTATACATCAAAGTCAAGCTTGTTACAGTGCATCATACTGGAGACCTGCATCCAGACAGGACAACCCACTACGCGCTTGTCACTGTAAGGTTCTGGAGGAATTGTCACATCTCCCACCATATGACTACAGAATTGGATTGGAGTTTGCATTTAATATTGATCCAGACTGAATATTTATGTCTACAAACACACACCCACACACCCCACCCCCCACCCCCCCACGCCTCTTACTCTCCCGCTCCTTTTTAGCAAGATAATTCCAGTTGGCACTAGGCTTGAGAGGGATTAGCACCTGAAGCTCGTTCTGATATCCTTAGACTTGCATTATTTTCTAGAATGGATCTGATGTAGTCCTGGATTGATTTTGAATTCACGAAACAGTAAGCTAAAGAGTCTACTATGATGTATGTACCTCAAACATTTATGCATCTTCTATGATTACCTAATTTAATACAAGTTAAATGACAGAAAAAGGTTCTCATTTCACTCAAGATTCCTGAGCATGGTTATTCAGTTTTAAGAATTTTGCAGTAGCTGACAAATGTTTCAGAAACCAAGTGAAGCCATGGAACATTTTGCCTATAGTTCCAGGTGTAGTTTTATGCAGATAGTGCAGTCTTTCCAGAGGTGATAACTCACAGCAGATCCTAGCTTTCACAATGACTTCTGCTCAGTGAACAGCAGGTGTGTGGCATTCTCTAATACCCTTCTTAGGGATGCAGTATATTAATTAAACTGAGAAGAAGACTGGGAAAAAAGTCTGTGTCTCTAGCTCAAGTCTGGAACACAGTGGAAATATTGCAGTGAGCAAGATTTTCAGTTAGCTGGACGTAAGCATCGTATTATATTATGATTTGATTAAGACCATAAGTGGGAATAGATTCAGGCTTGGGTATAACCCTGAATATTTTTATTTTTAATATTTTTATTTCTACAAGGTGTTATGCTCTCTTGCAAGTTACATTCCTTGTGGTCACAGGTCAAACTAGAAGCATAGCAGCCTACATCTGTCAATAGTTGCAAGAAAGGCATGACTCACTTTTAGGGTAAATTGCCTTTTATTTTCCCAGCAGCCAAACAAGCCTGTGTGGCTCCTGGGTTAGGAGTCTGTCTGTACAAGAGTGGTGAAAAGCCTAATACGTTTATTGAAAAATGAATGATAAGATCATGTTATCCTTTACATCATAAAAGAAATATTTTCATTTAGTTACAAAAAGAATTTAAAACATTTCTATATTTGGGAAGAGTAAGCAGAAAAAAAAAAAAGGAGGAAAGGGCAGAAACATGCAAATTTTTATAAAAAGACAGTATAAGTTTGAAAAATGAGTTCACTATTTGCCAGTACTTGTGTTGATAATCATGAGTTTCCAAATGCTCACATCTGTAGCCCAAATATTTTCAGTACATGTGTTTGCCTGTACAGAAGAAGGAATGAGAGCTTACAAATTGTTTTACAAATGAAATCTCCACTTCTTTTAGTATTACAGAGAGCCTTTATCTTAAGACCAGTCATCAAGGTAGTTAGACAAACTTAACAGACCGTTTGGACAATAAAGAAACATTGGAAACAACAGAAAAAACCCAGCTTCTCAAGATAGTGCCAGAATACCCACTAAGTCAAAACAAAATGGCTTACTTTGTAATTTGTTAGTTACATCAGGAAATAACATATTCTACAATTCACATTTACTGAGACATAAGAATTGCCATTTTGCCCCCATAAGAAAGAGACAAATTATGTTTCTTACCAAAAGAAGAAACCAGGGTTGACAAGTACAAAATCTAGACGATACTCAGCTTTCAGAAGTGGCATACCCTGAGCTACAGTTTCTTCCTCTACCTATCTTCTGTGCAATCCATTCTTTCTGACTAAGCCTCCTGGTAGTATCAAGATAACCATCATGTAGTTTTTATATGCACTTGTTTAATGTGTTTGTGAATGGAAGACATGGAAACAAGGTGTCAAACTTCACCACCTGTACTATGCAAGAGCTGGATTAAAACAAAAATGCATTGTTATGTAACTACTGCATGATGAAAAAATGGGTTTTAGTAAAGACAAAAGTCCAAGTTCTAAACTGTGTGCATTAAATAGTGTTAAGCTCTTACACTGCCAGGATAGTAACGACAACAAGGCAAGGTGGCTAAAAACCATTATTGGAGCTAGAAATAATTCTGACATAAACAAAAAGCAATCATATGCAGTTAAAATGGAAAACAAAACTTTTTATCCTTTCTATACTCCTTACCCTGACAGTCACAAAGGAAAGCAGTTACTATGTCTCTTTTCCATGCGTCTTGAAGCATTTCTCTTTAAAGTATGGTTCACAATTCTCCCTTTCCACCCCTCGTTTCTTCTGAAATGATGGTGCAGGATTATGTCACAGCCCTGCTCTGTAAAGAGACAGGTTGACACAAGCTTGGGCCTGAGGCTGGGATGTGCCAAAGGCTCCTACAACTCCATGGACTCTGCCTTAAACAGTATTAGTTCCAAAACTTCAAAGTTCTTGAAACTTTGCAAGTAGGAAATGACAGCAGAGCAGAGAGGAGTCCAGTGCAAACTGACAAGTTATTTATATTGGTGAAGCATAAAATACACAACTACCAAGAAGACATGTAAGCAGAGACTCCACTAAGATTTTACTGTGGGCTCAATCCTTAATTAAGGATGAGATGTATACCTGAATACCGTCCCTCCATTTCCCAAAATATATTTTTCCCTAACAACCCAGCTTTGTTCCAGCTCTTTCTTGGAGCACATATAATTGAGTTTTATGTGATAAGTCTCTGGAGGCTGTATTCATCAGGCTTATATAAAGCTAGCAGAATGCCAAAGAACAATCTAGCCAGCAATGTCTTTCTATCACAGAAAATTGGGATGAAATAGACCTTAAGATATCATATACTCAATTCTCTTAGGCAATTCCCTTCTGGCATTCCTGACACCAGTTTCTCTAACCTAAAAGCTACAAGTAGAGGAAAAATACATTGCTTCTAAGACAATCTCTTCAAGGGCAAAAAAAGTCTTTGAAAGCTTTGTAGATAGGCAAAAGAGAGTAGATGCAATATCTCTTACTTTAGGGAGGGTTTTGTCTGTCTCTCATGACCTTTCCATAAATGTACTGCAGAAATATGGTTCAGGTGGAAACTACCATCAACCGAATATAGAATTGATTAAAAAATCATAGTCAGGGTAGTCCTTAATGCTTCATCATCAAAGTGTAAAAATTTATCAGATGAGTATTTGCATTAATGATTCTGAACCCTTGGGTAGACTGTGCACTTAATATGTTTGTGTGTGTGTGAAGTGGAAAATATTTCACCCACTTTTGCAGAAAGAAATCATGTAAAATTATCTTGACAAGTCAAGGAAATAATCTGTGCACAATACTATGTTTCTGTGGGAATAATGAACTGCACAAGTTCAACTGGAAGAACATCTGGGAAGGAGCTTTGCAGGAAAGGAGCTGGGGATAGAATGACTCATAGATAAAAGAGGCTTTAACAACTTATACTTTTCCAATATGGCATCATCTGAGTTATTAGCAGGACTATGAGCAGTCAAACTGACGAAGGACCCACGTGACTGAAAGCCTTACTAATGGGAATACTCTGCTCTAAGCTTCACAGTTTAGAAATTATTATATTAGGGGAAAGCTTTCAGAGGAGAGCAACAACAACTGGTAACAAAAAAGTTCAGGGTGTTGGAGGAATCAGGAATGATGGGGATATTTAGTTAGTTGAGGCACTACATTTCAACGAGAAAATTAATAAATATTTCCCTGTGTCTCCTGAATGTAAGGCAAGAGCAGTAATACTGAATTGCATATAGATAAGATGTCTATGATGGTGTGGATATTTAACAGAGAGAATGTATTATGCAAGAAAGAATATAGAATCTTCTAGAAAAAAAAATCTTTGCCGGGAAAATTTCTGGAAGAGTTCCTGAGGTTGGGAATGAACTAGATAATATCAAGAGGTCCATTCTAGCTCTATTCTTTATTGTTGGGTCTAGGACAACTGAGTATTCATCTCCTGTGCTGAACTAGTTTTAGAAAAGCTCATGACATATTCTTGGCCCAATGTATATCGTGGCTTACCAGTTTAGGTCATTAATTTTCTGCTGTGGACCTAATCTACACAATGCATGTCATTCTTACCACAGTCAGTACTGCTGTCTCTCACTTCCTCTCCAGCACAGTATAGACTTTATAGAAAAACCTATGTTTCCTTACCTACCTACTGTTTTTCCCCTGACACATTACTGGAGGGAAGACTCCTTTTCCAAACTCATAGCTGTTTCATTTTAATAAAGATTTAGTAAAGAAAAAAACATCCAATACTGTTCCTGCCTTGGTCTTTTTTATCAGCTTCTCTGTGGGTGTGACATAATTGAAAGTTCCATTTAATGGCACATGTGACACAATTTTAAATTCCATTTACAGGCGCACAAGGATAGATAGTCCTCCACAGTCAATATTTCAGGACTATGGTGTTTTATCAATGGCATATGATGCAAAGTGAAAAACATTGTTTTTGCACGCCTGTTGGAGCACAACATGCAGTGCAGCATAATGCAGCATGTGTCAGCTTTTGTCTGCTGATGGCAATGACCCCTTGAGCCAAATTCATCAATGTCTCAGAACAATAGATTTCTTTCTCTTTGATGTTTCTAATTTAGAGTAACAAATGGTTTTTATTTATTTCAACTGTAGTTAGTTCTGGTAATAGGCTTGGACTGATAACCACAGAAAACAGAGCTGTGTGTTCACCCTTTCGTCTCTATTCCTGCAGAAAAGCCTTAATTTAAAAATACTTTAAATATAGCATAGGTAATCGCTCTGATTAAAACCTACTAAAATTTTTCTCTCTCCCTGCTATCATCACAAAATTATCTTCATTAACACTTTTTTCTCCCTCCTCCATTGGAAATTGCGTAACGTTGTTGGAAACAATAATGTTTACAAGAACAATCCATAGTTTGGCTGAGGAAATGACACTGCTCACTAGTGGCAAACTTCTTTCAAATATCAGGCTTGTCATTCCCTCTGACTTTCATAGCGATACTCACTAACAGAAGTTTCTCCAGTTACTGCTGAATCTAAAACTTTACGTCTTCAGAAAAGCATTAAAAAATCAAAGGAAACTAAACTGAGATGTCTGAAATCAGTCTTGAGCATGGAAAGGCCAGTCAAATCTGAAATAATAGATATCAGATTATAGATTACATAAAAAAAACTTAGTGAAAGATGATCTTGTATGCACCTCAAATTGTCTTAATTACCAAAAATGAATAAAACCTAACAGACCACTAAATCAAGACAACTGTTCCTTTCTATCTCCAGGTCACTAGACACTGCAACTGCCCAGAGGACAACCCGCCTGCAGCAATCTTGCTATATATCTTCTTCAATCCAGGACTGTGGTAAATCTTGTATGTGAAAAACATACAAATCCATGAATGAATAAAAATGTAGAAATAGTTTAGTTACCATGTGGCATGTCAAAATCGGTTTCATTTTGTCCTCATGAGGCTCTAGTTTGTTTTCACTGCAGATTTTCATGCTCTAGAGAAATATCCGTCTCCGGGAGTCCTCCAAGACTGTTACCAGAGGAAGAGTTGTTTGCACACCTAGTGGTTTAACACAATGCTTATTTTTCAAAAACCACCAGCCCATGGAACCACGCAATGGTTTTTCTGTAGGATCAGGTTAAACATTAACCAAGAAGAAGAATGGGAGAGCAACCAGCCGAGTTATGCCAACTTTTCTGCTAACTTTGAAAGTAGCAGCTCATCAGGCTGTCAAGTATGGCTTTGGGATCACCAACCACCAGGGACCATCAAAGAGACCCCCAGGACAGAATAACATGTGCGCAAAGGGGAGCGAACATACGTTAATGATTTTGAGGAAATTATTATCATATGTATGTTCATTCCAGGAAAACTGATAAAAATGTATGTGAAATATAGTATATAAACAGGAGCTTTTTCTGTACTCAGCACATAAAGAACTTCAGAGCAAATATCCCTTTATGCATCTGGCTGAATAAAGAATGCCTGCTTTTTAATGTTACATTGATGTTGAAGAGTTTTACTTCACCAATTTTTGGTAACAAGACCACTGCATTCTTCTGAGGCAAAGCCCACAGGTGAAGCAAGTGAGAAGCAGAGAGAAAAGTACTTCTCTTTGAGGCCTTCATGGGTTACGTTTCTAGAAGGTGTCAGTTCATTCTTGCAACATTTCAGAATTTTCTCTGTAGAAGGTCTCCTGACCATAGCCACATAAGGGGAAAAGAAACAGACGTGTGCTATGCACTCTCTCTTTCAGGTAGGTTGTTCTGTACAAGCATGGAAGAAAACATTAAAGTTTCTTGCAATCCACCAGACATATGTGACCTGTAAATCCTGTTTGCTAGGGTATTGCCAAGGTGAGAATTGTTTTGAAAGTTTATAATGCAGATTAACACTCTGGGCCACCATTTATTCAGTAACTCAAAACTAAATCCTGAACATCTACCATTGTTCCAGACCCATTGTTACTCTCTTGCAAGCTGCATAATCTATGAATACATTGGCACGCAAAAGTGTGTGCTAATTAATAGATGCTTATCACAACGTGATACACATCATCAAATTTTTTCATTGTCTTTGATCCAACAGTCACTGGCAGTATTACAATGCAGAGTAACTATTCTATCATATAACCATCCTCCTATGCATGTTAAAAATTTGCATAGCTGCAAAGCATGAACTTTGTTCACAGTTGGGGTTTCTGTACACTGATGTCTCATTTCAACAGTTTAAAGCAAGAATTGAAATCTTCCTGCTGAAACTTTTCTTCATTAATTTTCTACACCCTTGAGTGACTTTTTTAGCTGCCTTGGAAATAATTCTTCTTTGTAAGGAGCAGGAGGCACTGCTTCTTTTCGATCATAATTCCTCTCTTCTTTTTTATTTTTTATTTTTACCAAAGCCGCCTTCCAGTACCTGAAGGGAGTCTACAAGAAAGATGGAGAGAGACTTTTTACAAGGGCATGTAGTGACAGGAAAAAGGGGAATGGTTTCAAACTGAGAATAGTTTAGGTTAGATACTAGGAAGAAATTCTTTACTATGAGGGTGGTGGCGCACTGGAACCGGTTGCTCAGAGAAGATTTGGATGCCTCATCCCTGAACATGTTGAAGGCCAGGCTGGATGGGGCTTTTAGCAACCTGGTCTAATGAAAGGTGTCCCTGCCCTTGGCAGGTGGATTGGAAACAGATGATCTTTAAGGTTCCTTCCAACGCAAACCTTTCTATGATTTCATGATGAGTCTGCGATCAGCAGAAACAGGAAGAAATCGCCCTATCTTACTGACATTTTCAAGTTAATGTCTATTTCAAATCAGATCCCAAAATGTTGATGTTTCCCTCAGAGGAAAGTTCCCTGTAAAATTTCAGTGGGGAAATAATGGAAATATGCAAATTTTTAAAGATTGCTAGCACAGTCCAAATCCAAGCAAAATAAATTTAATTTTTTGTTTGTATGTTTGCTCTTATTGCATTCAGAGAGAAAATGAAACTTGTAGACCTTAAAACTATTTTCTAATTTATGAAAAAGAATATATGAATAACAAGTTGAAAACATCTTTTAGCCTTTTCTCATGTTTCTGTCAAAGCAAGATGATAAAGAGAGACAGATACTTACTGGGTCAATTGATGCAATGGTTAAAATCTTATTGCCTGAAGTGAGAGTTCAGTTCCTAATCCAGAACCACTGGGAATCATGCTCAGCCCCCTTGTCAGAGTGACCTCAACAACTCGGTAATGTTGATATGGTTGTCATTGTCCTTAGGGTAATAATGAACGCTGGAAAGATCCTCTCCATCCCTTTGTTTTAAGTTCTGGCAAAGAGGCCATAGCAAACAATCCAAGGAAAATAGCTTTTTAATCCACCACATTTCTGAAGTGAACATCTAAGTGAGACTTGATAAGTGATAACTTATTAACTTTTTAATTCTACCACCTTAACCATGGAAACACGATAACCTAGAGGAACTTTTAACACCATAGTAGTGAAGAATTGCAGACTAATCCTTTTGCTTTTCCTCTTTTCACACAGACTGCTATGAAGCCATGCAGACCCACACAGGGTTGTGAGTTCCTTTTATCTTTGGTAACCCATCCAAAGCTTAACTTAGCACGAATGCTGAAAGATGTTGCACTAAAAACAAATGAGATTTAGTGGATCAAAATTTGCAGCATACGAACTCCTTTCTTTGGCGAACATGAAACAGTGGATTTGAGATAGTCAGAGGTCTGGACTTGAAGATTAGTTAACAAGTAGCAGCAGTCCATGCCAGTCTGAAGCTAATAAACCACACAGACACCTTCTGTGGTTATTGCACTCCTGGTCCTGAAGAGAAAGAGGTTGTTTCAAATTTTCTAGGGACACATGGCTATGAGCTGCACAGCTTGTATCTCATTACTTGTTTTATCCTAAGCTAGTACCAGTAGCTTCATGCCACTTCACATTACAGAAAGGAAGAATCAGGGAGCCAAACCCCCCTCCCTGATGCTGCTCTCCAGCAGTGCTACAGAGAATGGGAACAAGGAGATTTTATCCCCTTTACTTATGGTGTTTAGGTGACATGGCGGAACAGTCTACAAGTATCCAATTCCTATAGTGCCCCAAAGATCACCCTGTAGAGCGCCAAAGGTTTATGGAGATACACAGTATTTACAAGGAAACCAAATCTTAAACCCTAATTTGACACCAATGCTAAAATATATTTTTTTATAATTACTGCTAAGTATCTGACTTAATTGAACTGGTCATGAATAAAAATCCTAACAGGGCGGGCCGAAAAATGGGGGAAAGGGAGTTGTATTACTAGGTACACATACCACATTAGTGTCTGACTGTACATGGACCCTGCAAATAATGTGTCCCAATGTCCTTCTAGAGCTGTGACCACCTGCTGAAACACTTCTGGGCATGTCTTGCAGCTAAGTGTCCAGCTGCAAGTGGATGAACTTGACTGCTGTCACATTGTCACATAACAACTCTAAACTATGGCTAATTTAACTTAAATGGTGGCCACTGAATGCCAAGTTTATTTAACAGCTGCATCCTTGGAAATGGAAAAATGCTAGTATTTCATTGTATGAAGGTCATGAAAGAACGCAGGTGATTCTCAGGTGATATGGCGAGAGAAATAAGTTATGCTTTTAAAAGCTAGAGGTAAAAACTGGTCCAGCCACACAAGTGAAAAGGTAAAAGGAAATCCTCAAGTTTAGTTGTGTTTTATTAACAGTCAGATCATTGGAAATAAATGCACATACAAAAAAAAATCTCAAGAATGTCTGTATGAAGTTATTGCAGCAATACTGACAACAAAATCAACTAGCTAATTAAAACCAAAAATCCCAAGTTATTCTGTACTTAAGAAAAAACCTTGCCCCTTCTTTTGAAACTACCAAGAAGGAGAAAATTATCAAATGCTAGAGGGAAACTGTGAGACTCTTGGGTAATTTTAAATAAATATGCATTCTCTTGTAGTAGGTGAACATCCTCTAATTTTGGCATTTCAATTTTTTTGTTATTGTTTTCATTCCCATAGGATCCTAAAACGTAAAGTTCTTTACCTCTGAGGGTTAAATGATTGTAAAAAAGCCCTTCTAATAATCACTAGACAACTAAAAATAATGGTAATATATGTATTCAGTAGTTAGCAAAAGTCTGCTGAATTTTCTTTGATTTTTTCCTATAAACAGGTAAGAATCCAAGATAATATGTCATCTGGCAACAAATAACGTTTAAGTCTAGTCTATGCAAAAAAGGCCTGGTAGGTTTCCTGTTTGTTCATTTTTTATGAGTTGTTTTTTGTTACCTAGAGTTTTATTTCCAGGACGGTAAAGCTGTGGTGCAGCCCGAAGACTGCCACTGTTTGCCAGACAGCGTGTCAGCAAGCAAAGATGAACACAAAGATGTCTGAAGGCACCCTGTAGAAGTAAGCCTTTTTCCGAGAAAATTGCAAGACAAATGTCTGGATTTTTGTTCATCTTTTAGAAGTCACCAAGTTTAAGTAGCCAAACAGATGAGAGAAAAAACCCCAAAATTTGCAAGTAAATCCCTTGCAGCCACACAGTGTGAGCTGAAAGACATTCTAAGAGAGCACAGGGAGACAGAGAGGGAAAAAAACTCAGTTAAGATAAATGCTCACACATTGTGCACACTGCTAGCTAAGAAGCCTTCCTATTGCTCATCCTTTCCTTTCCTTTCCTTTCCTTTCCTTTCCTTTCCTTTCCTTTCCTTTCCTTTCCTTTCCTTTCCTTTCCTTTCCCTTCCTTTTCTTTTCTTTT
>VZTE01000204.1:147919-205025 GCA_013397775.1 Eulacestoma nigropectus
TCCTTTCCTTTCCTTTCCTTTCCTTTCCTTTCCTTTCCTTTCCTTTCCTTTCCTTTCCTTTCCTTTCCTTTCCTTTCCCTTGCTTTGCCTTGTCTTTCCTTTCCTGAACTTTCCTTTCCTTTCTTGAACTTTCCTGAACTTTCATTTCCTTTTTTCTATATTGACACATTAAATCAGGCTTCAGTATTTTCTGAAGAAAGTTGGATGCACTTGTAATTCCAGCAGTCTCAAACAGTAACAGGGCGATTAAACTGGCAATTTGTGACAGCCTCTGCAAGGTTGCAGAAAGTGTAGTGCTTAGACTGGTGCCTAACAAGCCAACACGTGGAAAATTTACAGTGGCAATTATTTCCTATAGAAAGAACAAAGTTTCTCTCTTCTTACTGACCAAGAACTCTCAGTTTCCTTTCCAAAGTAAGTTAAATTAAAATCTCCTCACAGATTGCATCAGGCAACAATGAAAACTCCTGCAGAGCCAGGATTAATTTTATATCACATATACATTCATCTGAAGAAGTTCTTGCATTTGTCTGTAGTGTTGGAAACTGTCCAGAGCTCAATGGTAGCTGGTAGAAACTGCACTTGAATCAGGGTTATATTTAGTTGTTATGAGTTTCTTTCTCTCATGTTACCTACCCTGTTGAGCTATGCCACACCACTGTGGTGGAAGCAGGGGAGTGTGATGAAAAGGCTTTGATTTCTTCCTAGTCCAAATACACTTCTATGTACAAATAATTTTTTTGTCCAAAGAGCTCAGAGGGTAAATCATCCCACATACTTCCGGAAGGAAAAAAACAACCTAGGACTCAGGCATCTTTTTTTCCCTTGATTTTTCCAATTTACCAAGAAAGACATTACAAAGACACTATTCCCCTTTATAAACATTTTCTCCTCTCTCATAAAATTAACAAAAATAAGTATATGTTAAATATATACATATATAATAGAATTTAAATATATATACATATTTTATTTCTTTTATAAAATTTTATTCACCTTTTATTGCCTCAAAATTGTCTGCAACCTCCTCCATAGAAATGACCTTTTTTTACTTCCCCTCCAAATCTCAAATCATCATATGAGGTATGCTGCAATAAAACATGACAGTAAAGAGTAGGAATGTGCCCCTTGTGAGGTATGCAAGTGTAAGAAAATATGTACCTGTTTTAACTGCACGCTCTCTGATGAATGATGAACTGTTGTAACAGAAAATAAGACTCTTGTGCCTCATTAGACCACACCACAAACAACAAAATACAGGGTTCTTCATGTCATAGTACCAGGTCATCCACAGACTACACCCGCTAGCTACTTGGAAACTGATAGGCAGATGATCCCTTGAGACCTAATCCAACAGTAAACAACAAAAAAACCCACAAGAGGTTACTGAACGCCCAAATATTTGTTCATACACTGCTAAAGCAGGTGGGGCAGAATTTGAACTGGTGCCTTGATGGTTATCAGCTGCAATACATAGTATAATCTGGCCTGAAGATTTAGGGCTTGAAAAATCTTAGATAACACACCTTGGCCTTCAAGGCTGAAAGCCCTAAATCATTAGCATTTCTGCATACTTCTGTTTCCCTGTGTTACAATTCTGTCCATGGGATATATAGTAGCTTTCAAGTATTCTAACTATTACAATCTTACATTTAGAAAAACCTAGAAAATAAGCAAATGAGGTGGGTTTTTTCCCACTTAACTGGTGAAATGCACCTAAAAAAGGTATGAGACAAGTGGTGGAGATGAAGAGCAGAATCGCTTAATCTCAGAGGTGCCTGAAGTGTCAGGAGGGAAGTAGCAAAATATCATACTTTTACTTTGAGTTCTAGTTTCTACTGTTTGTAACTTAGTGTAATAGATGAAAAGAAGAAGTTTACTGGTAGTCAAAACCAGTGCTATTTTAAAAATTTAAGACCAATACTATTGTTTTGCCCTTAGTGACAATAACAAATTGGCAGGACCTAAATTTCCTAATGTTCATGGTATAAAACTTCAAGGGAATGTGGGGTTTGGGAGGAGGAATTGTATCTGCCACTAGGCTCACAATTCAGAAGGAACTGATTACATGAAATGGAGACGGTACACAGTAGATTTTAGTATCCTATTGATAATGTGGCAGATCTCAACACAGAGAGTGACAATTTCATTGAAATGTGTGATGTGGAACTAGAGGAGTGGTATTCTGCATCCAAGTCCTGGGCCATTAGTATATTTGGGATGGAAGACAGTGCTTCATAGTACCTCTTATATTATCAAATCTCTTGCCGAAGAAAAAAAGACAATATTTCTTTATCAAAGGGCAGTACTGATTCTTTTTGCAGTCCAAAGTCTACTTTTTGTGAAGCTGCCAGAAGAAGGAGAGGCACATTATTCCTGTGGGGATAAATTTCCAAAGATGTGGCTCTCAGCAAACATTGCGATTTAACATATGACCACCTTTTTGAAGGCAGCAATTTTTCCATGTGTTTTGAGAAAGCACAGCAAAATCACAAGTCGCAGCAGTTTTGAGTTATGCTCCTTCAGAAAAGGGAGAAATTTCCTTTGGCTCATAGAAAGTTTTCCAATACAGATGCTTTTCCTGGAGCTTTGACAGCAGAGCTGTGCCTCTGAATCATAAACATAGCTGCTGCTTTGGCCACCAGAAATTTGGTTCAAAAATAGAAATACTTTTGAATAAGATAGTCTTGAATTTTAATACCCTGTGAGTTATTGGAAAAGATGCAGATACAATTGGAATCCATTCTTTCACATATGCTCAGAAACCACAGCAACAGTAATTTTTTTTCCTCAAATGCTTTTAAACTCACTCCAGCCATTGTTTAGTGATTCGTAGGCTCTGCAAAAAAAGCAGATGGTGTGATTTTACCATTGCTTATTTTACCAGCCAATTTTATTTCACTATTGATTTATATTCTTTCTCCTGCTTGTTGCATCTGCTCATTTCCTGAGGTTATTCTGTAGTAATTTTCCAGGGCAGGGAAAATTTCTGTGTTGTGTGTGGATGGTGTCTAACACTGGGTGGCTGCACCTCTAGTGCAGGCAGAAGTTAGACACTAAACAATCTTTTGGTGCCATGTCCTGTTTTCAGTCACTTAAGGTGTAGCTTCAAGTTTTTTAACCGTTGTAGTTTTTTCCCAGTTAAGAGACCCAGTAGACAGAACGTTTCACTTGGTGGATTTCAGGAGAAGGTGCCTAAGGAGCAGCAGGAATAGACTGAAAGATGGTCCACATAGCCTTCCCCAGGGAAAGAAAAAAGTGAAAGGACATGGGCAAAGCAAGGAAAATTGTTGACTGTCCTCTCAATGGTACATGCACATCAGAAGTGATGCTGAGGGGCCACATGCATGTGCTTCAGTATCTGATTCTCTGTAAGCCAATAGATAACAGAAGTCCTCTAAGCCTCATTTCTATTGTTCTAGTGAAAAAGCTGTGACTTGCTGTGAAAATAGATTCAAATGAACAGGGAAACTCATCCCAGTTACCTATCCAGGGGCAATTCAAGCCTTTGACTACAGAGACTGTTGTGATTTGAATTGGCCCACTCACAGACAATAAGGGGAGAGTACTAAGTAATAAAACCACAGTTCATCTTCCAAATTGTAGGAACAAGCACATAATTTCTGGTTTAAACAATTTTTCCTAAGCAAATTTTTACTGAGAAACCAAATCATGATTTTTAAAAATGTCCCTGCTTTATCATTCAGCTCTCTTTTTCTGTTACTTTCCAATATCATTTAAGAATTGGTACACAGACACAGAGCAGCTGCTTCCTTTTTGATTAGTCTTAATGCAACTCATTTACTTATAAACAAACAAACAAACAAACAACCCCCCCAATATGTCAGCTTTGATCAGAATTTGCACTATACTCTCCCACAGGACACTTTAATCTGTAGGTCCTCATTTTCTGCAGTATGGTCTGTATATCAACTACATCACACCATCAGGATGAATTGCCATCGTAGGGATCAGCTGTTCCATTTGTACATTCTATTTAAGGAAAAGGAACACTTTAGAGTTGTTATTTAAAATGCAAACTTTTTGGAAATTGCTGAATTAAATGAACTGACTCTGTAGGTGGACTTGTCCTGTATCTGCCGAGGTGCTTGCTGTGGCATTACTACTCCATGAATGGACTATAAAATACTTCAGTTCCCTGGTACTACAGCCTGGAGATTGTCACATCCACATATCTGACCTGGCAATGTGTTGTTACATTGCTCCTTTATGAGGAACGAGCTCAAGGAGAAATGTCTATTGTTTTGGAGTGGCAGCACAACAGTCTGGTGAGTGAGAAATGATAGAAGCAGCTAAAGCAGCAACAGCTGCCCTGGGAGGAACAAAGTAAAGGGTCACTGTTGTAAGCCAGAGCACGTCAGCACAGGTCTCCCACCCAGTCAGAGCCAGGATTAGATGGTGCTGCCTGACACAAGTGCACGAGCACTTACGGTGCTTCAGAGGATGAAAAATGGACGCATGTGCCAAATGGCAAATTCAACCAAGAGAAACTAAGCAAAAGCTAGCCAAGCTGCCAGCAGCCAACACACAAACACTGCTTGTGAGCTGTCTCTCTTTCCCCACATTTTGGGGCATTTTATTTTGACTGTTCATTGTTCAGAGCTAGCATAAAAAATCTTTACCTTCAGTTTCTCACAGACATATCTAACAGCAACAAGAAAAGTGACAAAGAACCTTATTGCTAAGTAACTCTGCTAGATAAAAACTAGCAAAGATTATATGGAATAAGTTACTAATGAAGTTTCAGGCAGGGAAGGCTGAAATAACCGCTATATAAACAGAAGGAACATCAACTAGAGGAAATGCAGGAATACCAGCAATTAGCTGAAATTTGAACACACCCTTTGAAAGGATCTGAGAGACCTGTCCAAGCCCAGTGAGTCTGTGCTTGTGCACTCACATACACAGAACTGCTGTCGCAACAATCACTCCAAGATACTCTAAAGCAAATGGAGCATCTGCTGTAGGCTGGGGGTTGAAGGGAACAGCTTCACAGGAGTGAACCAGAACAGTTCTACCAGAGAGTACCTTGTAACTTAGGAGGCAAAGCAGCATGGTAGGAGGTGTGGGGTCAAATCCCTTCATGGGTAAACGAAAGACTATTCAACTGAGCTGCTGGATGAGAGAAAGCCACCAGATTCCTTTCTCATTGTTTTTGAAGAGACTGATGTAAGAAGCACCCAAAGGTGTTTAAGTGAAGGAGAGATACACACTGCTGAGCACTGTCTGCGCAGAAGTTCGGTGGCTGAAGAATGATAAAGGCTTCAGAGCCTGCAGACTAAGATGAAACTGAGCAGAGAACACTTGAATATCTAATTTTGGGCTTAGACAAAAGAAAGCTTAAGAAAGTTAAGCACATAAAGCCTTTTTTAAACATAGCCTTCCTTCTGACAAAAAGGCATCACTATAGGATATCATCAGGTTTTGTGAAGGTTTTAGAGTTTACTTCTGGTATGTGGTACAAAATTTAAGCTGCAGAAAATTCCACAAAGAGCAGAACGCACAAGTATAAAAATAAATGAGACCAAAATCTGCCCCACAACCAGAAATACTTGTGGAGATTGAATGTTCTTTGACACGTTATGTAATGCATTGCAGCAAAACATTCAGTTGCTTCCAGGACTCTGAACAGTATGAAAATAGAGTTATTTTTTTAAAAGATGGAGTGATATTTTTTATTCATTTGTAGAGTAAATTTTTATCCATTTCACTACTTGTATATGGAAGTGCCTTATTCAAAGTAGAACTGGGTCACTTTATCTTTTGTTTCAAAATAAATGTCCTTTAATTTTTTTCTGTGAAGGATACAAGGGTGGGATAAGAGGAAGATGAAAAATTAACACCAACTCTTTGAAATGTAAATTGCCTAATAAAAGATTATCAGTGATAACAGTTGATTTGTAGAGTGTGATGGTGCATCATAGAAATGGTTTTTGAAATGCTGATGCACACAAGCCTCTAAAATAGGTTTTTATTTCTGTAGCATGTCCAACAGATTTTGTCTTCGCTTCACTTTTCAAGTATGTCAGTGCGTGCTAAGATTGGCAATTTATTCAGTATGAAAAATTAATGACTTTGAAAGAATATATAGGTGATAGAGAGGCATGGCTTCTGCAGTAAACAGTAAAAAACCCTGCAATTACTGTTTTCTGGACTTTGGTAGAATTTCTAAGCAGTAAAACATGCTTTCTGAAGTTCCAGTAAATTTTTGGAGATTCCAGATTATGCTAGCAGTTCATGGATTTAGATAAAAATTAAAGTGGATTAAGTTGGAAAAGAAGGAAGAAATGGCTTGTAAGAAAGTTTTCAGATCACTGTCAGACTTTACAATATTACCACTATTCATATGTTACCAGTGTGACCTGGTTTCGTTATTAAAGTGTCTTAAAATGACAGCAAGAGATGAAATCTAGTTGCAAACAGTCAGTATTGATTTGTAGTTTATTGAAAATTTAATATATTTGTTGTTGTATTTATATGCATTGCTCAGTCACGCAGTGTTAGTTCTGTCTATGGGGTTATGCATGTTTTTGGTGTTTTCCCTGACAATTTTTATGTGTTCTTCCAACTACCCTGGTGCAATTCTCTAATTGTGCTACAATGAAACCAGGTCTGGGTGAGACTGAGCAGTAACACCATGGCTCGGTGCAGGCTGGAGGGTTGCTGGGAGCAGTGGGGGTCCCTGGGGTGCTGGGAGCAGTGCATTGCCACCCAGGACCACCCCACTGCCCCAGCCAGGGTGCTCAGGTGCCCTGCTGTATCACAAGCCTTCTATGCAGCCATTGCAGCTGCTTGTCACAAACACTTTCTGGGCCTCACGGTAACTCTGATAGAGAGCCCCAACGCATCCACGGTGATGTCAAGACACAGGTGATGCCCCTTTCTCTCATCCACATCAGCACCTGCCCTCTGCTTCGGAGGAGTTTCATCTCAGAAATACACAAAAGCAGGAAGAGAGGAACCTTTCAACTACCTACGGAGCAAGTGTTAAGTAAGCTGTCCTCCAACCACAACTTCTGGGATCGCACCCTTTACATGCCTGCAGAGTGGATACAAAGCTGGAGGTTTGCAATACTGAGAGTCAGCACGCCTGGGCTTTCCAGAGGCACTGAAACTGACACTAATTTTCATATTTAACACCTTTGAAAGGAGGGAGAGAAGATCCTACACATGATACACAGACCCCGGCTGGTTAATTTCGTCAGGTCTAGTGGGAGTAATAGCAGAGAGAGAAATAGGTTGATTTGGGCACACTCTAACAGTAATAAAGCGAGAGAGGAGGTCCCAGCAGAATCAGCTGCACAGAGGGCTCCCAGATCATGGTCCAGGAACCAGATACTGTGAAGTGAAGCTCTCTCAGAGATGGATCCCTGCCTTACAGGGAGATCCTACAGTATGGGGAGAGGACCAGTTAAGGTGATATGAGGGCTGAGAAGGAAAAGAAAGTGGAGAGAGAGGGAACTACCTTCTTCCGTGATAGTAGAGCTGATTTGGTCCACAGCAGACATGTATGTGGATCCTAGCAACAGAAAATTGCATAGACATAACCTCTTCAGCAATTTCTATTGATCTGCTGAAACAACCACTCTAAAACAATATTATTAGAAAACTCTACAACTTGGAAATTTCTCAATGAAATCTGCTGTGGTCCGGAAGCACAATAGATATAATGGACATCGTGAACATTTACCCCAGTAACCTCCTAAAAAAGCCTTATTTTCTTACCCAGACTACTGTATTGTGCATTTCTAGTGCTGAACTCCCCAATTTGAATCTGTAGGAAGCACATGCAAAAGATTCATTTTCATCCTAAAGTGAGGCAGTTCTCGTGCACGTCATGCGTTCACCTCAAGGTTCCTTTGATCAAAAGGAATGTGTAACCAAGTGCATAACACATCAGAGTCCTTTTCTGTCTCCTGCCCAGTGGAAGGTGCTACTGCTAGTCAGTGGTTACAGAAAGCAAGATCAAGTAGTGCAGAAACTCTCCAATCCCCTACATGTCACCCACAGTAAACAAAAAACGAAGAGAAAAAGCAACAGCAGCAAAAATTAACCCACAATGAAAAAACCCTACCAAAATTCAGACTTTTTGAATAGGTACTACATGTACCTGACACTTCAAATATGTCAAATAACACAAACACTTCAAATAACTTCAAATAACTGGTCAAAGTGCTGCAACAACTTAAACATACATTTCTAAAACTTGTGACTCAACGTTGATTCTATATTTTAAAAGAGGAGTGACAATTTGCTTTCATCCACACTGAACTTCTGAGTCTGTGAAAGTTTCACGATGGAGACTTTAGTGTACATTAATCAAAGAAAGGAAGTATGTTTCATATCTGCATGTCCCTATGTCACTTCTTCAATCACCTAAAACTCTCTTTTCTTGTTCTTAAGACTGTCTTCCCATATATTTCAGTCACCTATGCACTATACCACAAAGGTTTTCTTAACTAGAAAGAAAAGCCTAGAATTTCTATTATTCCTATTTAAAGAATTATAGAGGCCATTCTTTGACATAAAGAATGAATAAACCCATTTTGGGTTTATTTTGGATAAACAAATTTTACCTGAATTTTTTACTTGCTTTCTTCTACTGTGATATGACAGATGCTTTCACAGAATTTCTATTACAGAAACTTAGTTCTGTTTTCTATAATTCACCTTGCTTTGTGAACTCAGTCACAATACTATTGCAACTGAAAGTTTTGGTCATCTCTTTCCCAGAAGGAAAATCTTGCCTCACTCTTGATACCTGCAGGGCATCCATTTAGGAGAGACAAGAAAGACATAGACCTGTTTGGTCAGGTCCAGAGGAGGTCCATGAAAATGATCAGAGGGCTGAAACACTCTTGCTAGGTTGAGAGTGTTGGAGTTGTTCATCCTAGAGAAGACAACGCTCTGGGGAGACCTTGTGTTGCTGCCTCACAGTATATAAAGAGGGCTTAAAGGAAAGATGAAAATAAACCTTTTACCAAGGCCTGTAGAGACAGGACAAGGAACAATGATTTTCAGCTGAAAGAGGGTAGATTTAGATTGGACACATGGATATATTTTTTATGTTCAGGATGTATAGGCACTGAAACAGGTTGCACAGAGAGCAATGTGTAGATGTCGCATCTCTGGAAGTGTTCAAGGCCAGCTTGGACAGGGCTTGGAGCAACCTCATCTTGTGGAAGGTGTCCCTGCCCATGGCAGAAAGTTTGGATGATATGGCCTTTAAAAGTCTCTTCCAAGCCAAACAGTCCTATGATTCTGTACCTTCCTGATAGATTTAAAACATACAACAGGATATTTTCCTACACAGACCACTCTGCATGAGGAATCAAAGAGGTAAGAGTCAGGTTTGTGTATTTCATTCCACATTCTTTTGCTCCGCAACCCATACCTCCTCTCCCCTGGTGCTTCCAGTTCTTTTGTGTCACCTCCAAAGACCTTTTATTCCAAGGCTGTCTCAGATGTTGTTTCTTCTCTGCAGTCCTGTCCTTTTACTGAACTTTCATTCCAGCCCTTAGTTCACTGCCTTTTCCTGGTACCCTTGACGACTAGCCATACTTCTCCCCTGACCCATTAAATCTCTGTCCCACAAAGTGCTCGACTCAGATGTCCAGCTTGGGGCATGATAAATACTGTTCAGTTCAGCCTATTTGAATGCTTACACTGCTTATACACTCAAAGTGAAAGGACTTGCTGGGTTTGGCAGCCACAGTCAGTCCCATGAAGACTTATACTCATCTTTCATGGAAACTACAAGCAACTCAGAGGAGTTTCTTCACTTTGAGTGAACGTAATCAGAAACTCTGAGTTGGTTTTAAAGTTACTTCATCAATCATTCTGCTCACTACAGACCTGTGGCTAAGAACAATGCCTTGAAGCAGCTACCTGAGGAGGCTGCATATTACAGCTTGTCATCCTCACCAAAAGGCTTTCAGATGCTTTAAAATCTGCAGCCCAATGTGAAGCCAAGACAAACTCTTTCCTCTGTTTTTTGTGAATACTTGAAATACAGTAAGTCTTCCTTAAAACTTCTTACTTCTCAGATGGTTATTTTTCCCTGTTTTCAGTGGTTTTTTTTCATTTATTTAAACCAAGATGCCCAATAATCAACTTAAAATAGGTAATAAACAGTTAATCTGCAGCAATACTAGTTGTGGCATGAAGAAAAGTTCAGGACTTACAAGCCCTTCATTTTTCTGTTTCAGTAGCAAATCATGGCATCTTAGTTGATGGTTAAACTGCAACAGTGCTAATTGTGATATCAAAAACAGTTCAGAACTTACAAGCCCTTTATTTTTCTGCCATGGCAGATAATGGCATATTAGTCCACTTGTAAATGACACATTAGAAAAGAAATGGCATCTTTATTCAGAATTTCTACAATAAACTGATGAATTCTCAGAAAGAAATGCAGCCTTAATAGGTATGTAAGTGACCATTGTAGTGAACCCAGCTTGTTAAGAATTTCCACGTGAAGGCATTTTCAACATCAGTTTTTCTCTATTAGCAAATGTTGTCTTTTTAATGAGATCATTGCTGCGCTCTCTGGTGATGCTATTTCAGTTTGCCTCTAATTATAAACTCAGTAGGTCACAACACAGCCTGAGGGAGACTCCACCCCACCTCACCCTCCCCCACAAAAAAAAAAAAACGAAGCAAAAAACTAGCCAAAACCAAAATGAATAAGGAAAAATCCACAGAGAACCAAATTTATCAATAGTCCCATTAAAAATATCAAATACAAACTCAAGGCTGAGGGAGAAACCAGCAGGCACAGTTTCACAGCTTCATTTTATGCTGAAAGAAATACTAATATGTCTCTAGACTTATTATATTTAAACTTTGTGTGCCTGGGGGTTTCACTTGCAGAAATACAGTGTCATCACCTCAAACCTGCAGCACAGGAGTTCTAGTCTTAGGAACATCCCTGTCAGTCTTCCACAGTGAGAAGAAACGAGAGCACAGATACATTGGCATTGTAGGCCAGATGGGGAGTGTGTTTTCAAAAAGCATTTACCAATTGCCTTCACATACATGGGTTCATGCCAAGAAGCAGGCTCAGACCAGAACAGCTATATTCCTTCTGGCTGACTGGGAAGTTTGGCACTTTCCACAGACGGACTTGGTGCCCTCCAGCCATTGTCAGACATTCAGGTCAGAGGATGAGACTAGCGCTTCTTTGAAATGCCTTCACCACCACCTCCAAAAAATGTCAGTGTGCCAACACCAGCACCATGGCAACAACCTTGTTAGCTTCTAAGTCACGCTAATTAGGAGCACAGATTGAGCTGAAGTGTAACATGACCGCAAACAACCGCAACTGATAGCATAGATACAGCACTGAGCATGTTTTCCTTGACCTTAAGCAGTTTTTCTATTCCTCTGAGAAGTACTCAGAACTTTTAAAACCCAATTCATTAACAGAGCTTCCTTACAAAAGGAATAGTTCTCCTTGCAGTTACACAGTTAGCAATAACAGTGAAAGATTGAAAGATTACAGGAAATTATCAGTGAACAACTCAGAGCACTGTTTTGCCTAAACCACATGTCAAGGGGAGAGGGAGGAAGAGCTGGATAAATTGACTGTGAATACATTTAGATTGTAAATAAGAAAAAGATGTGTAACTCAAAAAGGGGTCAGAAGTTGAAAGCATCCCAGAAGTTGCTGTTACCACAATTTCTAGCCAATTCAAGTGTGGAGCTTGATTATGTTTTTAAAGGAAACAGAAATAATTGTCTGTAAATGCAGCAAATTGGACTATGTGCCCCAGTAAATCTCTTTAACTCTTATTTTCTCCTAAGCTCCCCGGAGAGAGATGTACTGTGGTTTAGTGTGAATATCATTAAGGAAGAAGATTTGTTCCCACCTAGATCCTGTGTTATCACTGCCTTGGTAGGTGAGGATCAGCACAGTTCCTTCTTGTCGAAGACTCCTTTGAGGCCTGGAACGGAAGGACAAGACAGTCTAAGCAAAGAGATGGGTCCCTACTACTTCTCTTGTAGCTCTTTTCACCACCTGTCAATACAGCAGCAGATGCTTATGTTAAAAGCTTCTCTAGTTTTTGTGGAAGATTAGCAACCAAAATCATGGTATTTTAGCAGCATATACACAGATTACATGGTTATCAATCTTAACATAACAAGATACTAATTTTTACATGAAAACACTTCTAGTGAATGTGGCAAGCCACGCCGCTGTGCATGCAGCCAGGAATGTATTTATCTGCTGATAGTGAAGGCTTACAAAAATAGATGTAGCTGTTTGAAATTCATGATTTCCCACTCTATTCAAAGGGCTGAAAAATGTTTCACAAAAAGGAAAGCCTACACTACCTCCTTCTTTCAAATGTGGAGACAAGTGAGAGATCATGCTCCTTCACCCTCACTGCAGAGTTAATTGTGCCTTACTCTGGAGATGGGAATATGGTTTCCCTGGGTATGGCAGGGGCCAACACTGTCCTGTCCAAAGTCACAAAACAAACTGATAAAGTCAGAAACCTCACTGTCATCCTCAAGTAGCGCAGCTTTCGACACACTTTTTTTACTTCCCTGAAGCTGATTCATTTTTAGTTCATCTAAGGGTGTCTCTTATTACTTACCACCAATCCTTTATCATGGGTTTTTCTTTAGCAATAACAGGTATTCAGTGTGGTTAGTGCTCCATAGGAAATACTTCCGGGTCATGTCAAGCAGCACAAGTGGTGCAGGTGGATCACCCTTAAGTAACAAAAAACAGAAGGCTGCAAACTTATCATCACTGGGAAAAGGTTTGACACGGCAGAATAGAAGCTCCTGAACAAAATAAGTTTGAGTTCATACTGTACATTCTGCCATCTTTGTTCTCTAAACTCTGGTCATGTTATTTTAAATGCCTCAAAGATATCTCTCTTTTCTTTTTTCAAGAAGGGAAATGTTCTTTAAAAAATAATTAAAAAACCTGTTAGCACTATATGAATGTTACAAGAAGTAAAAACTCACTTGTATAAATGCCTATCAGGCTTCATATTTAGACACCAGGCACTTTAACAGAAACTGTCTTACTGACAAATATACACAGTCATTGTAAACAGAGAGAAAATGAGAGTTGGCTGAGAAGGGAGAAACTATGTCTCTTCAGACTTTAGCAAATCCAACATTAACTTCTGGTAATGACACCATCCATTTAATTGAAGCCAGGTCGCAGACTGGGGCCATATTCATCATTTACACCTGTAAATAAACTGGGACGATAAGATGCAAACCAAACATCAATGGAAATTTTATCTTATCTCTCAATACAAGTCCAGAGTATACCAAGTGACTTTGGTTTCAGGATGCCCTCAGATTCTATTATAAAAGGCTCACACTGTTTAGAGCTGCCACAGAGGCAATCCTTTCTCCATCCAGGGAGGGAGACCCCTCAGTACCCACAATAACAAAAAAGTGTAGAGATAAGCACTTTATCTCATTTTTGACATCAGATGTTTGAAGAACACAGTTCTGGGGAGAGATAAAGCTTTCTAGTTGTATTCAGATTCATCACTATTAGATAGACTACCAAAAATAATTTTAGACTTACCTTTAATTTAACTACTCAGAGTTACTACTTAGATCTCCAGTGGCATTCTCTCAAAGAAAACTTTTCAAGCTTAAGGACAGAGGAAGAGATCTTGTCCTTCCTCCTTTTCTGCAACAGAGTCTTTTACAAAATAAACTCAGTTATTATGGTAAATACTAGGCATAGGGTGCTGGAGTTATGAAAGCTGCTGCAGAAGACTTACTGAAACCAAGGGCCTATTGATCTAGTAAGTGTATAAAAACTGATATTAAAAATTACATACTCCATATGTAGAGACTAAAAGAAGTTGGAAAATTGCTGTTGCTGCTGCTTCCTGAAAAGCACTTGTCAGCTGCACTAACAATTGCTTCATGTGATGCCCATCAGTGTGACAATAAATATTTTTATCTAGGTTTCTTTCAAAGATGACAGTATAAAATAATATAAATATTTTGTTAGAGCTGAGGCTTTTTAGCTGTGACAGGGGTGCCCCCTACATGCCAAGACCCAAAGACAAAAGTCCAAGTGCCTTAGTCAGGTTTGTTATTTTCCCCTGCATCGTATTTTGCACTACTTCAGATTGTTTGCCTTCCAACTGCACCTCACCTACCCCTCAACTTTAAATATAATTTTTCAGCTTTTGTGCCAAAACTGACACAACAATTCAGCCAACACACTAGATAAAATAACACTCTAAGCCTATGGGAAAGCTTTGTAATTGCTGAGCAAAATTAAAAGTTAGAGGAAATCATGCTTACAATAGAACCAGAACTTTTTGTCAAAAGGAGAACTGGAAAATTAATAGCTGATTGAGACAGAGGAAAAGAAACACATGTAAGGGGTTTGAAATTCAGCTGCTAGATGTGAAAGGTGGGAAACAAGAAATAAACAGAACATGATGATCACTCACTGGACAAGAAGAACAAGGAATAATTCCTCCAAAGAGAGATTTGTAGTAAAGCCAGTAGGTTTCAACAAGGCCATCTGGGATTCCTTGATATTAGGGAAAGTTTTGACACTGAGATCAGAAGGATCTGAAGTTTGATGCCTGGAGGCCTGGAATTCCTCTCAAGACTGCCTGTTTTTACGTAATGTAATTACCTTGTTAGAGCAGAGATCAGACTGTTGCATTTTTCCAAGCCAGCAGCAGCAAGAATATCTCTGGTGAAAGTGAAAAACAACTTTAGTGTATATAATACTGTATATATAATATAAAGTATGCTTAAGTGGCAGATGTTTACTCTTTACTCCACACATCAGCCATGGCACGTAATGGTCATTCATATCCAGCAGTGAGCCAACACATCATCTTTGGTGCCAGTTAGGACATTTTCAAGACTGCAAAGAGCTGCCAAGAACTGCAATAGGAGGAAGTTCATTAGTTTCCAGCTCACCTCTTTTCTACTGCAAAAAGTTCTTATTTCCCCACTGGGAGAAACATCGAAGTTGTTACCGTAATAAATATTGGTTTAGAAATTCTGGATGAAAACTAACGATTTAGAGTTAATTCATGGTATTTGTATACTCCTATTGTCTCAGATTATTTTAAGGGTCTCTATCAATACAAAAAGCTATCCTGTCCATGTCTTAAATTCCAGCAGCAACATGATTTCATTGTGCCTAACATTTCTTACAGGTTGCAAGATTTAAAAACATGTTATATTTTGATTAGGAGTTTGATACACTAGACACCTCCATTAAGTACCTCAGTTGCAGACACTTCTAGTGTGTCTAGTGAATAACCTAGCAGTGTTGCACAGTTGCCATAATGTTATTTATGTCAATATTTTCTACACTAAACTAGTTTTGCAGCTTGAGGTAGGCTTCAGTCTGCTCCCTGTACGGTTCTCTACGTTGGAGGTAACAGGACCTAATGCCCACAGGTCAGTACCACTCTCAGGTCAGAATACAGGGATGCAAGAGAGTGAACAGACTACGCTAAGAAAAAGACATCTTCCTGCACTTCCAAAGCCCAAATACATTTGCGAAGACCTCAAGCAGTTTGTTGTAGGCTGCTCAGCACGAATGCAGCAGACCAGGGTGATGGATCTGAATCCCATTTAGATGTCACTTTATAATGAGCAGCACCTAAGTAGTTACTAAAACTGGGAAACAAAGGAACTGAAATACCATTATAATTTTCTCCAGTAAAGGCAAGCTGTAGCTGCGTGTGTCTGACAAATTACATCGTGCAGCATGTTTGTTTTTAAAAATCTCCAGGTCTGACATATTTCTAGTTGAAGGAAAGTTTATAACTTTCAACAACTTCTGTCCAAAATAAGAAGATTTCAATTTTAGAGAGATTAAAGTGCCTGTGGCTCTCAGAAAAGAAAAGAAAGGAAAAGAAAAGAAAAGAAAAGAAAAGAAAAGAAAAGAAAAGAAAAGAAAAATAATAATATAAAAGAATGCCCTTCAATTTCAATTGCAATAGTCATGAAATTAAATAATACTGGTGCAGAGTTGTCTGTACTTTCCAAACATTTTAGAAAAGAATGGAATCATAACTGGGTGAGGAAGAGTGAAGCAAAGCCAAAGAAAACACAAGACTGTGTCAGGTGCAGGTGTTCAGTATTTGCTATTAGTGTATTTAAGAAAGGGTAAAAACACCACAAGAGGGAGGGAGGGGAGAAAAATGAAAAGAAGATATGTAAAACAGGATCATGGACACTGAGCTCTGAGATGCAGGGGCAGGAGGAGGGGTCCCTTGTCAGAGCAGGTGTACATTCTTCATCCCACGGAGATGAGCCCATGCTGTAACAGTTCGTGAAGAGCTGTGCTCTGTGTGAAGAAGCCGCGATGGAGCAGGGGAATGGTGCGACAAGGAAGCAGTGGCTCTGTTACAGACAGAGTGCAACCCTAATTCCCCATCCTCCTGCACTGTCTTGTGTAGAAAAGAGGTAGAGTAGTGAGGCTTAGCCTGGTAAAGGGGTTGGGGAAAGACGTGGTTTTAATATATGTCTCTGTGTCTCACCATCTTACTCTAATTTTAATTGGCAGTGAATTAAATTATTTTACTGCAAGTTGAAAACAGTAAAAAAGTTGAAAAAAGTTGAGGAAGTACTTGGTAAGTGATCTCTCCATCCTGGCCTTGATCCCTGACCTTTCTCATCCTCTGTTCTCTGCCTGCCGTGGTAGGGCAGTGAGAGAGTGGCTCCATGGGAGCGTGGCTGCACACCAAGGCTAGCCCACCACAATGACTCACTGAAGGTCACACAACAGCTCAGAGAAGCAAAGCCAAGAACAAAAACTGTCTCTCTGGTCTCCCAGCCCAGTGCATGTTACTGTCAGCCAGGTCTCTGACCTCCCTCACAGCTGCAGGAGAACAACTCAGCTCATACAGGGCTCCACAGGGAGCGTCAACAAGGTACACAGAGTAGCCAAATAGAGCACTGAGGCTGTGACTAATCCCTGACTTCAAAGGAAGCATTGCATTGGCACAGTAGAGCTGGGGCTTAAGAGACCTTGCAGCTATTTCAGTAAGTGCTTTGGCACTAGCCACATCAGTAGCGTTTCATGAAAATAGCATCTGCAGAGTGTCAAAGCATGTCAGTATAACATTACGCTATTTTTACACTTGGATTTGTTGTCTGCAGTTTGCTATAAACACTCAGCTGTTGTAGAAAGCAAACCTTATGCAACAGAGTAGGAAAAATTCTTTTTTTTCTATTACAATTTTCACATGCCTTCTGAACCATTGCCATTCTCTGACTTAAGATACTGGAATTTTTAATTTTTATGACATAGAGTTGAAAAGCAATTTCAGTCTGAATTAGAAGAGATGGAAAATTAACCACAATTTATGTAGATATGTAAGTATCTTTAGAGTAACTATGATGGAATTTCACCAATATACCTACGGCAAGTATTATTGTGGAAAAAATCCTCATATTTATACTGGATTTTGGAAATATTCTGATTTATATTGGCAAAATGTTGCACTGGAAAAAACCACAGCTTTTTCTTTTTTCTCCTCTCTAGCCATTAGCCATACTCATTCTGTTCTGACTCAATACACTGTCAGCAACCTCCACAAAATACCCTATCACCATCTGTATATATGGATACACACAGGGCTTCCGAAAGAGCTTGTAAGTATTACAATGGCATGGACAGGTGTTCCAGTCTAAGGTAATTTTTTGTCTTTTTTGATCTTTAAAAGTGACACACAAGGGAAAAACAAGCATTAATCTACTGTGGCACTCAGCTGCAAATGGTCAACGACCACATCAATTGTCTATTTGTTTGTCACAGTTCTGTTTGAGCAGAGACAAAGCCACTTACTCTGCTAAGAAAGTTGTCAGGCACTTTTTATGAATGCCACGTCATTTTGGGATCTGTTTGTTTTAGCATGTTATGCCCTATTATTATGGTACAAATGCTTGAACATCTTTACAAGGTGCACGAGTGGTAGCAACTTAACCCATGGCAGACAACAATATAAAAAAAATATATAATTTTGAACTAAAATTACACATTTATGAGACAAAGCCAAAGTGATCAACTTTGGCTGTATTTCAAGGTTTTCCAGGCTGCTTACAAAAATAATATGTGTTGCGATGGAAGTAACATTTGAGAAGAAAATAAAAGTTTTGCACATTTTTCTTTTCTCAAATAAAAATGGCCACTTAACTTTTTACAGAGGTACTTATACAACAATCACCTGTAGTTCAAGGTTACCAGCTGTGGCCTCCCTCACGTTGTACTACACCAACAGAAACTTAAAAGACACTAGAGTGTTTCTGTGGGCATATAGTGGGATATGCGATCAGGACATTAAATCTCTCTCACAATTTAAATATTTTAAGATGCATTCTCAGCAGATTAGCAACCACAAGTGTATTCTTAAAGCTTTGATCTTGTTTGAGTCCTCAGGCTATTAAAAATCTTCGATTTTGTACCTCTATATAAGAGCTATGAATTAGAAGAGGTCATAGAAAAGTGGCAACAATATCAAAAGAAATTTGGCCATGATGAGCCTGTGCTGAATTTACAAAAGAGAGTGCATAGCCAAGACTTAGATAAGAAAATAATGTTGGAGTATGTGCTAATGCATTGAAAAAGGTCTGAACTAAATAGTGATAAAGTTTTTACAGTAAAAGTGTAAGGAAAGGCATCAACACTGAACCCTGTAAGTAATCCAATTATGATAATGTTATCTGATTTTGAATTTAAACCAAACAATATCAATTGCCCAAAAACCTCTAGCAAAAGAAATGGATGTTGGTCCTTTCTATTTCACTCATAGAAGTTCCTACAAGGTGATGTTCCACCTTTCTCTTCACAGGTGAAAAAGAGGGGGAGAGAAAAAAACTTTCAAAGTTTTTGTCTTTGCTCTTTTGAGTAAAATATAAATTGCATGGGAGAACACAAAATAAAGGACAAGGTTTTCCATCTGCAACTTGTGTTTTATCATATTATACTGTGAATTCAGATGTGACTCTATCCCCAAATACGGCTATAATACAAATGCCCTCTGGTCATTACTTGAAAGTTAAGCAATACCTAAGCTTTGAGAGATGCTGGTGATCCAGTAAAGCTGTAGAGCGGTGTTTTTATTCACACTGAAGAGCATCCCACAATCCACCTAGCCCTGCTCACCTCAATGTGGAGTAGAAACACATATTTGTAAAAGGAAAGACTTGCATCCTCGATGAAAGCATGCTCAAATGAAATGAACATCAGCTATCTGAAGATTTAGAGAAGCTTAAAGAAAAATCAATTGATCAATATTAAAAAAGGGTAAAGAAAGAGATTAATTAGTATTATATAATCTGGTTCTCTCTTGTTTGAAGTTTTTACCTCAGAAAATTATTCCAGCTGTTGAGTGCATCTAACTGGCAAACTCTGTCTCCCTAAGAACAAAGTAATTTCTCATCTTACCTGTTTTGTGATGCTTTATCAGATCACGAAGTCCTTTTTTTAATACCTTCTCTGGATCAGCAAGGCTGGCCTCGAAGGGTCCTCCTTGCTCCTGCGATGTGGTGATTGACTGCAGACTGTGACCTTCTGTACCACTCACGGTCTTGGCTGTGCCTGTGTCACTGCAAGAGTGGGAGGGAGTGTGAGAGGCACAAGACCTGTGAGTTTATTTCACTCACTCACGCTCACTTGCTCACTCTCCACTTCCAGCTGACTCACTATCTTGTCACTTCCAGTTGTACACATTTAAAGTGGCTAAAGCAGCAGTTGAAGAGGAAAATAATCATTTGTGCGCAAAGCTGAAAGCATAAAAGGAAATATTAATACAATCCTCCAAGACATAAACAGCAACTTCTAGAATCAGTCAACTCTTGCTACCAAGAGGAACTCGGAAAAAACCAGAGAGGAACTTTTGTGCTTACAGGAGGGATACCTGACAGGAAAACAGCTTATTGAAGAGGAGGAGACTGGCTATAGAAACATTTGCATGACTGACAGCCTGGAGTGCCATTTTCCTTTTGATTCCTTTTCTTTCTTCTGTGCACCTGGATAAAAAAATAATGCACAGCTAGTTGTCTTCATGTTTCCAAGAGATGACGTCTATTTGTCTTTTAACCCAGCTACAACAAACAAGCCCTTCAGAAATAAATTTTTGTGCTCCCCTTTTCTGTATTTGTGGATTACATTACATGTCAAAAGCATACAAAGTTTTTAATTCTTTCAGGTTTACAAAAGAACATTTAACTAAAATTATTTAACTAAAAAACTTCTCCTTTTTCTTTGGAATAAAACTTTAACTCACCTTTTGGTAATTCTGCATTTCTGTCCCTTTCACCGAAGAAAGGTCAATCAGAAAGGCATTGTGACACTGAATATCAATACTATTTATTAACAGGGAGTTGTTGTCCTTCTTTGTCATCCTTCTTGTGTTAAGTGTACTCACTGATTTTAGTGGGACTACTTAATAGATGGAAAATCATTTAGTGAGCAGATAGTGTGAGCTATGCATGCAGAGCCTGGCAATGAGTAGCTATTTAAAGTTAAATGTTGGCTTGAGGTCCAGTGGCCAGTCTACCATTCATCTCAAATTCAGCTAATTAAACAGAAACACAATCTTCCCTCAATCAGCTATAGCTAAAAAGCAATCAGGTCAGACAAGTGAAATAAATTACCTTTTTTGTCTTAAAAAATTCAGTTAGTTCTTGACTATCTCAAGTAAACTTTTTATTCATATTATTCTGGATTTCACTGAGTTTTGTAATTTCTCTCTTCATTTAAACGTGCTTGGCATGAAGTTAAATCCTGTCAGTATTGAGCAAGGAGGAGCACCATTACTTTTCTGGTGAGATGACAGACAACTTTGTGATGAAAAAAACTGTTAAAAGAACAGTGGTTGAAGATTCTATTTCAATAAGTCATGCAAGCTTTTTTTCCCCTACTTTTAATGATCGTGGGTTTTACTTCCCACAGTAGTTCACAAACACATTTCTCCGTGACTCCAGACAATTTTCTGAAATTTTTTAGAAAAACAGATTTTGTTTCATCTCTGCAGATACAGTTTTTCCAGCATGAGAAAAAATTACTAATGTTATAAGATTGGTCCCTTCTAACTTTTCAGGTAGCTTAGCTTTTTTTCTTAATTGCCTGCTCTTACTGTCTTCTGAAAGAATGCTGGACATTCACAACATGCTCAGTTTCATGTCTCAGCACACATCTTTGTTATCAAGTGGGATGGTGGCCTGCTGCTGTTATGCTGAACATAATTTGAAGGGAGATTAACATCACAGATGGCCATGGAATCTGCACGTGCAAATTAGGAATGAACAACGTGGTCTGTCTTACAGCATGGTTTAAAGCATTATGTATTACTTTGCAAAGATACTGTGGAAAAGACTTCAGGAACACGGAGTTCTTCAGGTGCAAATACTAACAACAAACAGTTTGGTATTTTAGTCCAGGACCTCTAGTTCTGACAGGACTGAAGGGAGTATGATATAAAAATGTTAGTCAGAGCTGTGGTTTAACCAGGCAGGGAGATAAGCATCATAAAAATGTTTGTTCACAGGGGGAGAATTGGGTGGAAAAAAAAGTACAACTATGCAGCGTTAAGTCATATGGTATGGAATATCCCTTCGGCCAGTTGGGGTCAGCTGTCCCAGCTGTGTTCCTTTCACAGCTTCTTGTGCATGTCTAGGCTCCCTGCTGGCAGAGCAGGAGAAGCTGAAAAGTCCCTGATTAACTGTAAGCACTGCTCAGCAACCGCTAAAACATCACTGTGTTAGCAACGTTATTCGCATACTAAATCCCAAACACTGTGCTTATGCTAGCAGCTAGGAAGAGAATTAACTCCATCGCAGCTGAAACCAGGACAGCCACATAAGAAACATGGTGCACCTAAAGAATCCCAAATTATTTTAAAGAGAGTGTAATACATGTGATGCTTCCTTGAATTTATGTTGCCAAATAATGTGACACATTTCTTGTAAATGCTTCTCAGTTCACAATTCTTTCTAGGGAAAATAGCTTAATTTTGAAATAATTATTAAGTACCATTCTGTTTATTCTTTTTATATGGTGAGTGATGCATAGAAGACAAAGTAGAAGAACTGAAAAGAAACTGAAAGAAGTGGTAGGCTCATAGGAATAATCACTGTACTGAAGGGAATTAAATAAAGGGACTGAGAAATGGGCAGAGAAAGGAACAGACAGCTTCAAGAATGACCTGGTTTTCCATGCAAAATTCACACTATCAGACAGTTTCAGAGTGCAGTTTGTCTAATGCACTCTGCCCATGTACAGACTGTCAAAGCCACTTACAATTCGAAAGTGTCTCCTGCTATAAAATATAATTAATTCCATGCAGAATGTGTTGATCTCTTCCCATCCTTCTCTGCACAAGACTTAAGAAATCATCACTGTTCCTGCACAAGACACATTTTGTGCTTGAGGCAGCATTGCCCAAACACATTCTCCCCGTTGCACTCCTTGCGACTCTCTCCACTGTTCTTCTTTCTTCAGAAAGGAGCACATCCTCCAGCTGAGTGGGTAGACCCCCAGAAAATCACCACTGTTATTTCCCCTACTTCCTTATAATCCCACCAGTGAACCAGTCCACCTCAAAAGAGTGTTTGTCTTTTCAAGGCTGTCATCATGTTATTTTTTGAATGCTTGACTGCCTTTTAAACATTTTCTGATCAGTGACTGAAATCACTAATGGCAACATCTGTTTACACAATGTCTGGGAGACATCACCAAAAGCACCTCAAGACATTTGAGTTTGATACCAATGCATGACAATCACTCAGAGAATAACTGATTTCTAACTCATTATGTTTTAGGTAACTGTAAAGAGTGTCTTTCAGAGTCCCCTAAGATGAAGGCAACACAAGTCACATCTTGCTTCACCTTCTTCCTCAGTAAGCCAGCTGCTTTGACAAGGAAGAAAATAATATTAAATTGACTATCAGATTTTAAAAATATTCCTGTTGGCTTCATTCTGTCGTTAACTTTTTAAATTGGCTTGACTGAATTTATGTATCACAAGATTTACAGAGCAGGTTGTAACAAATTGCCTTATCTTTATTATCAGATCTTTCCAAGGATCAGAGTTAGGTTGGTCAGCCAGTACTTTTCTAGATCATCTTTCATAAAAAACAAATGCCATGTCATGGTTTTCATGAAACTGATTAGGTAACTAATTCTTAGTTACCTAATCAATGACGAAAAAGAATAGATCTTCCACAGGTAGTGACCCTCTTTTGTCTGTATTGAGCAGAAAAAAAAATGCTAGAGGATTGCAGTTTTTGTTGGTGGTTGGTGTTTTACTGCTGATAGATAATGTATTTATATTATTAAGAAATGGAATTGTTTGTGCATCTGAGTTAGCATAGCCATTAAATCTTAGAAAGTGTATTAAACCCTGAAAAAGAGGAAATAAGATCATCATCATTTATGTTTAATTAGACATTACATAGGACAGTAAACAGAAGATACCAGGCTGATAAACTATGTTTTTCAACCTTTCGGTCAGCAAGATACTATGGACAAATCCCATGCCTTCCCCACATGTGCTATGGAAAGGTCATCACCCCTGATCCTGTGCTGCTCTGCTGCTTGCCTGCTTTGACTTGTCTGTGGATCCCCACACCACCTGTCCTCCCTGGCCTTCCATGGGGTGGCTGCTGCTCTGTTTGCCTCTGGCTTTACCAGCTGCAGCATCCAGGCAAGGACAAGGAGAACACCACAGCTGTCAGTGTGTGAAATACCAGGGGGGTTGGTAAGGAACCTCCTGGAAACAGCAAGCCAGCATCAGCCTAGCTCAAAACCTGACCCTGTAATAAACTCAGGAAAGCAGATTATGACAATGCAGAAATAAATTTATTTTAGATGAAAATAACAACTTCTCAATATATTGCTGTGTTCTAAATTCACCTATGAGGAAAAAGAGTGAAAGTTTATTGACGAATAAAAACACCTCTGTTCAGTGATGAAAAGAAATGAAGTCATGGAGAAAACCTCTCATTCACCTAAAAAAAAAAAAAAGGTAAAATTCTGAAAATATAGTCCTGTGAAGTCCGATAAGAAGCAATCTAATGTGACTGTCCAAATCTAATAACATCTCTACAAGGAGATACAAAGAAAAGAAGAAAACACAGCCACAGGTCAAAGGAGGCACAACTACCTTCATCTAGCTGAGGGCAAAGACATAATGAGAGACAGACATAGTGAGAATAATTGGGATAGATTTGGACTATTTAAATAAAGGAGGAAGAATGCCTGTAAAAGGAGTGAATGACTGGGACAAGACAAAGTCATATATACTACAAACAAGATAAAAATTATTTATTTCTTGCAACTTGGTAGATGTTTGGGACAAGAAGCCACGAGATAGAAACAAACAATCAAACAAAGGAAGAAAAAGCCAAAAACAAACACAAAAAAAACCCTGCACTTGGTGAGACTCAGAAAGTAGCTAATTAGAGCATCCATACAGTTAATGTGCACAAAAAACAAATAACCAAAAAAGCCCAAAACCAAAACCAAAACCAAAACAAACAAACAAAACCCAACAAAAAAAAACAGATTTGAACTTCTATTTTTCAAGGAAAATAGTTACTCCAGTAATTACCCACTGAATAATCTCTGGAAATTTTCTCTAAAACACTGATAGTAGCTACTATAACAAAAAAGACTAGACTGGATTAATTATTCATCTAGTCCAGAATGGCAATTGCATTCCACTGTAAGAGTAGCCTTTTTTATGTCCTGCTGTTTGCTGCATGCTACTCTGGATTTTTTTTGTGGACATCACCACTCTCAAATGTTTTTTCTATTACTTCCTGTTTGTTTTTAATTGGATTTGATACTGTGGTATCTTAAAAAAAAAAAAAAAAAAAAAAAAAAAAAAGGCAACAGCTGGTAAACTCTGTTTAAAACCAGTTCTTGGAAACATTTAGTGATGTAGCAAAGCCAAAGGTGTTTCTGTATTTTTGTCCACTGCAAAGCTGAAATGTACCAAAGCTGGCATTTAGGAAAAATAAAACAAAGGACAATAAGGCAACGTGAAAGCAGAGACACAAATGAAAAAAACCTATACTTGGGCTATAAATTGTGGCAGCAGATGAATAAGAATTCTTCTTTCTGGTCACAGAAAACTTAAAACTGTTCTGCATCTGTATTTTTCTGTGACATGTCAGTGATTTTTCTCAGATAAAGACCAACAGAACACTGAAAAATCATTCAAAGAACAGCCACAATGAAAAAAAAATAAATGAGATCAGAGGATATAATTGTTAGTTAGTTACACCACTTACCCTAGATGTTTCTTCACATTGATTCATCTGAATACTCTGTCATCCACCCTGTCCTGAAGGAGGAATACTTTCACCACTAGACTTTTGTGGGTTAGTTTACTCTTAATATCCCCTTTCAAAGGTGTTTCTCTGTGTCAATATATATTTCATTTGCAAGGTGGGTCAGGATGGCAAGTTTTCAGTACTCTGATATGTGCCTTATCTGCATTAGGGAGAATGTTGGTCTCTAGCAGGTGTCTGCCCATGGCAAGGGGGTTGGGACTAAATGATCTTTAAGGTTCCTTCTAATTCAAACAATTCTATGATTCTATGAAATTCAGAAATACATGGAAAATGGCTAATTTCTATGTATATATTTAACTGCAGAGGTAAAGTGTGAGCATATGGTTTCATTGCCCATGATTAATACCAAAAGTAAATGTCATTTATCATTTCTGATTCTAGCCAGTGCTCTGTGAAAAGGAACTACAGTCCCAATCTTTCTGTCTGCTGCTTCCTGCTGGGCCTTGCCAAAAATAGCGTGGGCTAGGACAGGGTGACTTCCTTAGGTCCAAGGCTGTCACTGTGTATCTACAGGTTCTTGATCATATGTTCTTGCAGGTTCCCAAAAAACAGATTATGGCCAATCTCACTATCCATCCAGCACTCTGCTCTTTTTCCACCGAAGAGGGTTTTTTACCCTGTAATGTGAATGGTACTTGCCACTGATTTCTGTAGATGTAATCCCTTTGCACTGCAGTAAAGAGGGCAGCAAAAGCAAAGAGAACATGTTTGTAGCCAGCCCCTCCCCCCTGAACTTTATCTGAAGGACATAAAGAGTAAAAGTAAGACACAGTGTCAGAAAACTGTCAAGAGATTGGACAGAGTAGGAGCTTGAAATGTTCTGACTCCTACACAGGCTTCCAGCTCAATCCTACCAGCACTGGATGGGTGGAGAGAACAGGCCAGAAAGCTCAGCTGTTTTAAAGCCCAGCCATTCTCCCTGCTGACGCACTGCTACCATGAAGCACTGTGCCAAGAAAGATGCCAACCAGGTAGGATATCTTCACATTCATTTAACAAACACTTTTTATGTTACTTGCACCTCTGCTGCTCATAGGTTAATTTAAAAAAAACAGGAACAGGCCTTACTATCAGCATCACTCCATCACCTTCCCCTCCTCACCTTCCACCTGCATGTCTCCAGGTATCATATCCTGATGTATTTTCTTTTCCCAGCTGAGAACTGATAACTGATACAAGACAAAACCTCTGGTAACTGCACTGTAGATCCTAAATTGCTTTCTTGAAGAAACTGCATTATAGATAAATTGTTGTTCAGGAAAAAAATAACTTTAAGAAGTCATGGACAACTTTTTACTGAAAAGGCAAGTAGCCAGTACCTGCAGTGACATCAGACTGAAATCTCTACAGCTCTTGAGCTGATGTCTGTGTTCAAGACAGACAGCAGGGCAAGAAAAGCATCTCTGAATATCAGTCAATGTTTATCACCTCAGAGAAACCTTTGGTCATACCTTGAAGCCAAGAAAAGAAACTTAAAATTAATTTCTTTATTTTCTTTTCAGTTGGAGAACAGGAAACACAAGTGATGGATTTTCAGTGCGGGTCTAAGGCATCACACTAATACACCTTTTCAACTGGTGAAATACTTCCGTATGGCAATAGTTTTATAGCATGGATCATCAATAAAAGCACCTGAACACTGCAATAGCTACAACCAAGAAAAGCATTCAGATTGTATCAGCCATTTCACCCAGGAGCAGTCATACTTTCACCACCACTTTACATCTTGCCTTTGCTGACTCCCAGAGTTGTGACTGTGGTTTCACTGAATTACTCGAGCCTCTTAACAGCAATTTCCATGCTTTGAATTAGGTGTTTACTGCCAGGCCAGTCCGGGTTCTAAGCACGTCATTAGTCTAAAGTATTAAGTCAACATGCTTATGCACACAGAATCGTAGAATAGTTTGGGATAGAAGGGACCATAAAGACCATCCAGTTCCAACCCCTCCTACCATTGGTTAAGCTTTAAGTTTTTTCTGCTGTTCGTAGAATTAAGGATGTTCCCCTTAGGACTCTATCATAAATTTGGGACTACCAAATATGCCTTTTAATCAATGAAATAGCTACCAGAAAAATAATACATTTCGTTATAACCCATGTCAGATGATTCTAATTTCTGTTAGAGGCTCACATTAAGCAGAAACAGCTCAGTCCTGACTCCTTTACTATTTCTTCACTTAAGGTACTTGTTTATACTTCCAAATATCTCTGACTCAAAAATAAAAATTATTTTAAATTATTTTGTTTTTAAAAAATAAAACAAATTTTGCAGCAACACATCCTGCATTTGCCATTGTTTTAATTACTCTGCATAATCCTATGTTAGCTGATCCAGCACTGGAAAACAAAGTAAAGGTGAAGTTCATACCCAAAAAAAACAGAAAAAGGAAAGAAAATTTTTCAAAAGGGAACTGTAAAAGTAGAAGGTATTTCTACCATCTGTGAAACATAAAAAATGTGTTTGTCTCCTTTTTCTGCAGCAGGTATTATTCTTGTGCCCCTGAGCAGTTATTTCGCTGGAAGAAGGACGTTCAAGAATATATTCCCATGCTTTTACTCCTGCACCATGGAAAGTTATTACAGGTCTTGCAAAGACACAAAGAGCCTAAGTCACTTAATGCAACTCTGTCACTAATCTGAGTGTGATTTCTACAGAAAAGAAATATCAGAAGACAGAATATTAATAAACAGACCTTCAGTATCTCAAGATCACCCTGTCAAATGATCCGTGTAAACTGAAAACCTGCTTCCTTCAGTTGAATACCAACATTCAGCTTAATTAATAAAGTTCAGCTGCAAGCCAAACAATTAAAGACATAATGAATCATAGAATCATCCAATGATTTTGGTTATAAGGGACCTTAAACATCATCTAGTTCCAATCCGCCAGGCCATGGGCAAGGATACCAGTTAATGAAATTTTGTGTCGGAGCTCAGGACTGAACATGCATTGTTTGTCTTGAGCTGTGAGGAGTTGTAAATGCATAAATATCCAGACTTCTCTTTGAGGAGGTCAGTACTACTCATATTTCCTCCTTACAACCATAGCCAACATAGACTGTGACCTTCTAAGTATTTCTAATAATCTCCCAATCGGTGTCAGTCATTTCAGAACAGGTCAGGTTACCTAAGAGTTTTCCTGCTCAGCATCTGCATACTGTTTACTTTATTCTCACTGGACTGGTTAAGCTGATCAATGAAACTTTAATCTGTACATGAATGTGCTAGTTATATTTCTATTCCCATTAGGAAGGAGATGTACGTTGGAGAAATTTTCCAAGTACAAAACAATCCTAAAACAGAGAAGTATAGGTCCCTTATCAACTTAAAGCATGCATGATAATTAAAAATTTCAAAATGGATAAAGGGCTTAGAAATGAATTTTAAACAGTTCTGATAACATGAACACTTACTAAGATTTTGCATAGCTTTTTTATTACTGTATAACTTTTTGAAGGTCAATAAGGAATCTGTTCTCAGAGCATTTGGAAACTGCCAAAAAATTACTTTTTCTTTAAAATAGTGATATAATCAGGCAACCAAATAATTGTTGTCATGACTGTCATGACTGTCCCAATCAATTGCAGTTGACATCAGTTTTACTCACAGACAGCTTTAATATCTATCTTCATAACTAATTTTACACAGAGAACATGAGAAAAGGCCTACTAGGTTTTTTCCCCAGTCACTCTAACAGCAGCCATCTCACTGCAGGTATCTTGTGGATCACAATCACAGGGTAAATCTCATCTTATCTCACAGATTTCTGCTGAAGAAGATAAGAGCCATACTTAAGAAGTGTGGTGGTACTACACAATTAAGCAAAGTAGATTCAGCTGAAAGGAGACAGTGTGGAAAGGGAAAGATCACTTGCTTTTAGATGTTAATCCTTCCTTATTGCTCTGCTGAAGGTACGTGGACTACAGACAACTTCAGCACTTCAGCTATGACACCCTCAGCTGTCACTTGTAGTTCTTTCCAACAGTGTCAGTGCCCAGCTCAGTATTTTGCCTCACCTTCTCAATTTGTTTCTTAGATCTAAACTAGACATAAATTAGCATTAAGATGCAGAGCCACCGAAAATCAAGGAAAGACCCGAAGATTAGTGGACTACGTGCCTGTAAGGCATACCTGATTTTGTTCACATGATTCTTACCCTCCATTTCGGAGTTCAGGAAGATACATAAAACACCATATTGTGTTGTTCTAAAGTGAAACTTTATCCATGTAAACTGCTGACAAACTCAGATACTCAAATAGAGAAATATCTCATTTCCATTTGATGTGCAAAGGAATATGTGAGGTAAACATGGAAATAGTTTGGGAAGACTTTGAGACCCTTGATATCACTACAAAATTGACCTGAGGAATATTCTGACATCGATTGCACTGTTGTTCAGGAAGGGGCATTTCCAGTACATGCAACCAGGCATGTATGTAAGAACAAGCATGTCTGCCTTCCCTCTCTAACAGGTTTTAACTAGCAAAGTGCTGGAGACACTTATAGTAGACGTGACAGACTGCCCTTCCTGGTATCTCAGTTTTCTGGTAAACTTGATGCTGCATTCACTTGTTAGGCATGTTTTTACTGCTGTATGTTGTCTCAACAAACCTTCAATAGAAGCTCTGGAGCAGAGAAAATAGAAAAATAGAATTTTAAATAGAACGTTAGAAAAAAATGTGTGTTTCCTATGCCCTCACACTTGATATTTGTAGGCACCGATTTTGATTAGCAAACTGAAAATTTAGCATAGGTAGAATTCAAATGTCCTTATATTTTAAGAGCATCTGAATTAGGAAGTTAGGACAAATCTAGTCCCGCTCTTTCCTTCAATGGTGTTTATGCTGTTTTCCTGTCTAAAAGCAGATGTCATCAACAACAGTTATATCAAAGACATTTTTGAGTTTAATATTTGCAAGCTATTCTCTTTTTTGTTTTGTTAGCAGCTTCTCTTTTACATGTTAATTACTTCAGACCTCTGCCAACATATGTTAATATCCTAGCACAGCCTCTTTCATGGGAAATGTCAAAGATTAAATTCAAATGAAGGATGACATTTCAGTTGGCATAATTAATGTATAATGGTTCTTCTTTTTCTTCTAGAAACTTTGACTGAGGAAAACCATAATATTTAAAGGAAAAAAACCCCACTTTTTTCATAAAATTGCTGGGTCGCTATCTTTGCAGAGGCAAAAAGCCCAAACAATTCTGATATGATGAAAAATATCGGAAATTAAATTTAACTCTATCTTTACTTGCCAGGTGCCAATAGAGAACTGCCAGAAAAAGAATAAAATATATCTCATACTTCTGCCATTCTTTTTCCTGACGGTGTGTTTGGGCAGAATGCATTAAAAGGCACTTCTGCTTCTCCTAGGCAGTGTTCACTTCTTTAGACTAAATTTCTCTTGCTGGCAGTTTTCTACATATGTGCCAGGAAGCAGTAAGGGCAGGCTGTTCTGCCAGGGAAGGTGAATCAGTGCTGACATCCCGGGGCAGGGGTGGGGGCAGAGGCAGCAGGTCCAGAACATCCAAATGAGGACACCGACGTGGGGCTGGGATAGTGACAGGGGCAGCTGAGGGACTTGTGTCTGCCACACCAGCCCTGGCAGTGAAGCAGGTCCAGGATAAATACAGGTAGCCAAGCCAGCCAGACTCAAGGCAGTGTGGGACCAGACACAGCATCCCTGTAACTTACCTCAGTCAGAGACCAAGGGCAAGACCTGTCCTCAGGAATAGATCCTGAGGGAAGGAAACGTGAAGTCCCTGGGTAGTACTTTTCACAGCTGCACGATTGTTGTCTGAGATGGATCCCTCCCCAGGAAGCTGAACCTCCAGCAGCAGGGAGAGGCTGCTGATACATGTCATGTCTGTCGTGACAGTCAGGGAGAAGCAGCCACCAGGACAATTTTTGGGGGGTAGAAGAATGCTATGAGAATAAAGATGATTATTCACAGACTTGAGTTTACTATATGAAGAATATGCAGCTCCATGGAGAATAATTTGGTGATCTTCATGCTAAAGAGCATTGATAAGCATTAATCTTGGGAGAGTTTTTGATTGAGTACTTTTTTTTGTGGTTTTCTCCATGGGCGTGTTATAACCCTAGAGACTTCTTTAAAATTTCTCTGAATTGAAAAAAAGCAAAGCAAAAAAACCCAAAAACCAAGTCCCAAAAAATCAAAAAAGCAAACCTCAAATTAAAATTATAGGTAAGTTAGGTCTGCAACAACTTAAATACTCATAGAAGAAATATCCTTGAGGTTGACTAAAATGAATATTTGTTTTCTTTGGCTGTTTTCCTCCTCTGGAAAGTCTTTGTGTTGCTAATGTTTAAGGGGAAAAGCACAAAAAATATAAGAATTATTCAAAGTGTTAAAAATGATGAAGAAAACAGGAGAGTGAAGTGACAAAGAAGGACCTATCATGAGAAAAGAGGACTGAAATAGGTTCTTTTACTGTAACGCCTTAGACTTAGGGAGTAGTAGAGCTAGAACTGATGAGCTGGAGGCAGCTGTGAGAGTCAATAATCCTGTTGGATTTGTCAGAGCAGAAAAATGATTGACCAGACATAACATCTGTATGTGAGCCCCAACTAAAACTGAAGAATTACATAGTTAGAAATTAATATCCTAAATATCATTGTCATTTGATATAACCCATCAGCCAGTTTTCTGAGTTTAATAAGTCCCTGGATGGTTAAGCATAACTTAAACATCACTTAGTTTATTTTTATAACAGAGGGTCTATTTTTCTTGAGTGTATTTTCGTAATATTTGTAGCCTTGTCTTGGTATCTGCACAGTATACCACAATAAAATTGGCATTTAGTTTTCATTGGCTCTCATCAAGACTCAGAACTAGTCCCACAAGTCATTTTCTAGGAAGTTGAGCAGTGACCAAACTCATAATATAGAAGCTCAAAAGTTCTGCCTTACAAGCCTTGGGCACTCTGTAAATACCACTTAAAGAATAATTCTCAGTCACTTGTCTAGGATCTTCATGAAATATATTGTACATATGCAATTGAATAGAGGTAGAAGAATCTGAATCACAATACAAACTTTAACAAAGAATCACGTAACTGTTATAATGATACTCCAGGAAGCTTCTGAAATATGTACTTAGATTAATCAAATATGTCATATGTCTTATTTAAGATCCTGAGGTTTATATGAAATGGACGATTAGTGACCAGCATCCATTTTTTAAGCAATTTTCTTGTCACTGTTACAAACATTTTGTAGTAAGAAAATATATGATTTATAATAAGTAATAAGAAAGACCTTATTCACTTTTCTGTACTTGATCTAAAAAAACCATATATTCCCTATATTAACTGACATAAATTTGACATAGCAAAATTTTGGAGATTAGTATTTGTATTTGTTTCCTACTGCCATTGATTTTCCTGGTTCAGATGATATTAATAAATTCTACTGCTGATTGATTTTGATGGCTTCCTTTTCTTAGAAAATAGGGATCAGTAGAGTGGAACTTGCATGAGCAGCAACACCATGTTGCAATCAGAACAGTGGTAAGTGATGGTGTCTTCTATTTCTTAAATACCATTTGACTTTTATATTCCTTTCAGAGTTGTATTAAACTATATTATCTGTGTAATGAATCATATTTGTTCATCCACCTTTCAGTACATTTACAAGCCAAGCATCCAATATTGCAACCACTGAAACATACAAATGCATAGACTTTGCATAAGACATTAATAGGATTATATTTTTAAAATCACTTATATGCCTGAAATAAAAGAGCAGGATATAAATGGGCCTTAGGCCACAGAGCAGAATGGTAGTTCTGGCCAGCACTATCCCTTTTGTGTCTGAGCAGGACTACCCACAGCATATTCCCTCATCAGAAGGGATAGGCAGAGCGCTCCTCCACCCACCTGGCTCGTGTCCCACTGTGAAGTAAAGTGAAAGTGGTTGATCCACGGCACCTGTTACAGCATCACCCCTGGCAGCACAACCTACAACCCCCAAATACAGCCTGGTAACTACCTCTTCTCACAGCTCCTTGAGAACTCTCAAAATGTCAGGAGATGAAAGGTTCAGGAGAGTATTTATGGGTCTGCAGAAGAGGAATTGCACACTAGAGGGGTTTTTGTGGGCGCTGTGTGCTCTCAGGCAGCTCTGGGACAGACTGTCCTGGGCTTTGCAGCTGCCTGATTCTCCTCAAGGCATGAAGCATTAGGCATGAACGCAACTGAACATGCCACCATGCTCCAAAACCTCATTTATGTTTCTAATGTACTGTTCCAAATATTTCACCCACAAGTAGTACTCAGGATCTTAGATTTAATTTGTCCTGCTGCTGGAGAATTATTTCTTCATGTAGACTTTCACTTCGACCAGCATTCATTCATTCTCTTCTCTCACAGTGATTTCATCCTTTGGTCTTTTGAGCTCCATCTCCATACGTTTGCCTCAGGGAGTTTTGCAGCTGCAGCATATCAACAACCTTACGGAAGATACTGCATGACTGAATCACAACTACTGCTGAAAATCAAGAACAAAGAACTGAACTGGCTGATAAAAGTAAACGCAATTTTCCATTCCTGCTTTACAAGCAAGCCAACCAAAGGGATCATCATCCAAAAAGAAGTATTTAAATTAACTGGCAACATCTAAAATAGAAATAAATAGAAATATACTGATCTGCTTACTACAAAAATAGAACAGAAAAGACTCAGTAGTTCATCACTGTATGCACAGTCTGCAGAGCTCAACATTTGAGCTTACTACTTTCATTCCGAAAATAAAATGTACCTCAAATTCACAATAGAAGTGATGGACCAAACCTTATGTTGTTGACATCAATAATATTTTTTTCTGCACAAAGATCCCTGAACAACCTGAGCCTAAGTTACAGCATCTGTATTTCTCTTGTGCTATTAAAGTAATTATGAATTCAGTGGATATTGAAGAACTCTGATCAGAAGATCCTATACTGTAATTAGTAAGACTTCAAACAAACCTTTTAAAGAGGTTGTTTATGCTCCCTGTTTTCATTTGCCTTGTTTCAGACTATCAAAAGCCTTCTCTTCTTTCCCCCTCTATTTCACTTAAAACTGGTGAATTTTAAATTTTAACCTGTAAAGAGAAATAACAAAAGCTGGAGATGTAAATTACTGTACCAACTGATATTGTTTTTAAATACTGTAGTGGCAGAGAGGTTCTCTATTATTTTTAAATACTGTACTGGCAGACAGTTAGCTATTACCTTATATTTTCATAACAAAACCTTCTCACAATCCTAAAAAATAGTAATTTCAGTTTTAATGCCTGTCACCCCTACAAGCCTCAGACTACGAATTTATAGTCTCAGAACTGCAAATTCAAGCACTTGTTCATTCACTGTTAGTTTTGACTGGACAGGAACACTCTTCTGCTGAAAGAGCATCCATTTTTGGAAAGCTTAAGCTAGGAAGTTTTGGAACTTCTCATGAGCTATGTTGATGGCATTTTGCTGTGTATGAACTTCTGAGGATGCTTCTTGAAGTATTTTAACTTTAGTGTGGGATAAAGGTTGCTGCTACAGGGAGACATACTGTTGTTTTTATAATGAAATTACAAAAAATTCCTGTGCAATCCACTGCATATATCTCTTTGTGTATAAAAGACATCTGTGAACTTAACTCTAGCAGCACTACGAATCCTTCCTTGACTCTTGTATGTTTTGAATGATAAATGTCAGGATACATATTCCTGTGTATCTGTCCAGTAAATATTTTCTGTTATAATTCCTAATGTCTTCACAAAATCGTAAAAATTACCAAGAATTATGAGACTAGTATTTCATTAATTCTGAAAAGCTTTTGGAAAATTAAAAAGATTTAGCATTCAACGTGCCCTTTACTGTATTTCCATCTCTGTACAAAGAGTGGAAGAGATTTAAGGAAAAATGTCATAACAACACTGTTATTTTGTAGGACTGAGGCTCATACTTTCTTGCAAATTAGTAGTAATGCTAACAGCTTTATCCAGTATTTGCACTGTGCATTTTACATAGTATTTTACCTATAATTGAAATACCTCAAAAAGAATCAGATCTCTCCTACCAACTAGAAAATTTTAATAATCAATTACTTGGAATTTTGATGTAAGAGTGTAGGAATTTCAATGTAGATTAGTCTGATAGAACTGAAAAATGAACTGTGGTGCATTTCTATAAGTTTCTTTGTTACAGGAAACCAATGTAAAAACTGTCATTGGCTTTGATTTTGTAGATAAATCTAAAATTATATTTTTCATATTCCAAATGCTATGTTCATCTGGCAAAAAAACCAAGAAAAGCTCTATACTAGGTGAAATTCTGACAAGGCATGCACACATAGATGCACACAAAGTTGCAAAAAAAAGATCAGTAAATCGTCCAAGCTCAGAAGATTTAACTAATGGCGAATAGAACACTATCAAATCAGCAAATCTTCTTCCTCTGATTCTTATCCTAAAAAATTGCATAACAAAGCTGTGGAAGCTCTTGGAGACTGAACCAACTGCTGTTTTCAATAGATTTTGTGAAATAAAAAAAGACTTTTCTCCACTTGTAAAATAAGTCTTATTTAGAGTGATATCTCTGTTCTGTTCAGCATGCTGCTCTGGCAATTACAAATATCTTCTTACACTTTTGTCCTCCCACTTTGCCATTATTAATAATATGCTCTAAAATAAAGCAATATTTTAGCTTCCACAAATCAATTAAGCACACTTTTTTTGTTTGCTGGGTAGTACCTTATGATGTGACAAAAATAGAGAGCACTATTTATAAACCAATGATTTACATTGTATTTATAAATATGCAGGAAAAAAAGAGAGCAACAGGATGGTTTTCTCACTTAGTTTTTAATGTGCTTTGTGAGGCATTTTTCCTTAATTCATCCCTTATCAGAACCACACTGAATTATATCAGTTTCATTTCAGCCTATAATTGGATCGGTTCTATTTCTTGTTGATTTTTATTTATTACAGATAAACTATGCATTTACCTCAGTAAGACATCTATGACCGTTGTTTTGTTTATCTTCTAGCTGCCCCAAAGGAAACACCAATGACCACGGATTCTTTTGGTACAGTTTCTGCCCTGAGATAAGATTCTGGCAGTTGCTTTTAGACCTATAGCTTCTTTCTGAAATGCACATATGCTTTGTAAAAAAACTGTTCAAATTCTCTGTATCTGGAGATGTGCCTGGAGCAAACAAAACACATTTCTTTAGGCAGTGCTTCTGCCTGACTGCCCACACAATGAACACAAGACTATTTTGTTAAGAGAATCAACGTTTCTAAAGAACTTCACTTTCAAAAGCCTATCACAGGAAAATAGAATTTACTTAATTAGATATAAGAACAGTAGTTATATGAGTATTTGTTTTGCCATCATGAAAGACTATGCCAGGTTAAGGATTGTCCACAAAGATGTTTCAGGGGATACTTCACGCTCACGCAACTGAGCTAATTCTTAGTAGTGTGTGTGTAAGACACTAACAGATGCTAACAATTACCCCAAAAGCTCGCTGTTTTTCATTAATGTATTATAGTTAATGGTATCCTCATAACAGTATTAATTAATGGACAGAAAGTGCAAGAATGCTACTAATTAATCTGGGAGAGACACAACTCTTTATGAATCCTTGGGTGGAGAGGAAGTGAGTAAGAAGATAAGTAGCAGAGTTTATGGTTAACAGCCTTTTTCACATCCCACAGCCACTAGTTCAGCTACATCTGGGAACACGACAGCACATAACAGCCACATTCAACTCTGCTATGACATGAACTGATTCAATACTACTCTCTTCAGAATTTCTTCGCATAATTAATAGACAAGAGACAGAATCAAAGCAGCAGTTTGTGGAACTTCAATTTTTCAAGTAGTTTGGTATATATGATTTTTACCTAGGTAAAATTTTTTCAGCTGTGTATAATCAAAGAAAAACCACAAAGAAATCATAATTTGTTGAGAATATGTAAAGCAACTGCACATGATAAAATTTGCTTATATTTGCTTTGCTGAAAATTAGCGAGCCTTTGTGTTGAACAGCAGGAGACTATGTTGTAGGTCTGTTTTAAGCAGTCCCCTAGGTGACCAGAGATTTATAATATATTGGGAATCTGTACTGAATTTAGAAATTATCAATGCCAGTTAATAAAATCTACAGTTTTTTCCTGCTATTGCAGGAATTTTCAGATTGTACACGCATTGCTGGAAGAGGGAGAATGCAGATTCTTGGAGGAGCTCTTTGCACTGCTATTGGTGTAACAGTCCCCACAAAGAAAATTACCTTAGAGTAACTTTTTTGGATTTTTTTCCTAGATATCACTCTGCCTGCCGCCATTATCAGACTTAAGACACCAGCATAGAAAAGGACAGTCACAGAATATTTTCCCAGGAAAAATTAAAGATAAATATGTGCAGCTTTATAAATAGATATGAAATCCAGTGCCATTTAAAGACCCTATCTTTCTAGACTATTTGAGGAAACATTATTATTATGTATGCAGAAGTAACCATTGACAGAAAGAAGAAGGTAGTTTCTTGTTACTGATTCTCTTCAATTTTGTTCCTTTTTTTCCTTTTTTTTTTTTCCACTGGTATCTGGTGCCAATTTAAGTAAAAATTATTCATCTTTTCGTAAAATTGTACTAAAAAATTCCAGTGAATAACAAAGCAAACATATAATTATAAGCAAAAGGTCTCTCTTGCACTGCCACTGAATGAAAAATACTTGATTGCTGGTTATGCACTCATTCTTTGTATAATTTTATATTCAGTTTTACACAAAAACAGTAAGAAAATGTTTTTCTCACTTATAAATAAGACATATTTCAAGAATTTCCTTTGTTTCAGAAACCTCTGGGTCTTCCTCTAACTATCCCTGAGTTTTGCTAGATCCTGGTTCTTTTCCAGTTTAAGCGTAAAAACTTTTGTCTTGCAAAACAGCACCTCTGAGAGCAAAACCCTCATCAGAATAGGTGCAGCAAGGGGCAGCAAGGACTGTTGTTGTTGCATTTCTTTTGTCAAACTTAGAGAAGCCCAGTTTAGGGCAAAGCTGAGGTTAGGAAGCACCTGCAAAAATAGCATTGCCTGGGAGACTTTCGCAAAAGTGGAAAAAAATCTGTACATGACACAGTAAACAGAGTTTTACTTCAGAATAAGACAGACACAATCTTTGTTCAAGATGTCACACAGTAATGCTGCAGTTTAGAATTAGCGATATTTATATTTGTTCTCAGGAAATCCCATCTGAACCATATACTGGCTCATAAAAGTAGTTCACTACATCTTAATTTTTGAGGAAATGCATGCAAGCACCTTCACGTTTCCTTCCGTACAGCCCCGGGGAACAAACACATTAAGTGAGAGCATATATAAGCTACTGCCTTACTCTACCAAATCCCCTCTTCTGCTTCCTTCACAGATCAGAATTCATATAGAAAATTGCTCTTTTGCACCCACTAATGGGCATATTTGTGGTAAATATACTTAACAAGTGTGTTGAGCCTCTGGATCTGATAACAGGTGTCGAAGGCCCCATTGCCTCTCAATAGGCTTCAGGTTCACAGCTGACCTAGGGTACAATTTCTACTGCCAATTGCCACATCGTCTTTCCGCTTCCAAACTCTTTCCATCTAGTCATAAGTGCAAGATACAACACAGAGATGACTGTAGTAATTTGCATAGTGCCTCAAATGAAAACCAGGCTAATGTGTGAACTCTATGAGCAGTAGTATAAATAACATTTATTCAGTGCTCCCATCAGCTACCTACATTTTTAAATTGCAGCTAAACAAGGACAACATATCAATTGATCAAATTTGCGTTTAATGCATAGCCAAATGTAGCAGACTAAACACACTTGTATTGAACACACAGATTTATGAACTGTAGTCACATAACCCTTCTCAGCCGAATGACTTACTACTCAACAAGCTACCTAAATGATAAAAGTGCCCTGTTACTAAGTAAATTATTATTCACCATATCTAGAAGTAGCAAGAGCTGGTCCCCAAGTACTCATTCATGCATTTATGTTAATAAAAATGCTAGGTTCTCACATTGACTTTGGGGATCCATTACATATATTTAAGAACTCCTATGGTTATAAAATACAATATAATTAAGAGAATTAACTCTTCGCAAATTTATTCAGTCTTTAGCCATCACTCATATAAAAGAAAAGTAGAAGTTTATAGTAATCTCTTACCTTAAGTGAAACTTCCAGAAAGAATCAGTTATAAACAAATGTGTGACACAGGCAAGGAAGGATTTCATCCATAAAATAATTTATTGGAAAAACATGGTCTTATTTCAAAGCTATGAAATTCTACTTTTTAAGGGATATTTACCATTACTCACAAAACCAGAATGCTAAACAAAACTGCTGCATCAGAGTGACCATTAGTAACCTCATCCAGCTTATTAACATGTAGCCAACACACAGAATTCAGAAGTTTCTGGAAATTTTACTCCAAATGCTAGCGGTTGAATAACAAAGTCCTAGTCGTTGACCAGACAGCCAGTGAAATATTTAGAGCAAAAAGACAGCCTTTCTGCCACAGGCATAATTTCTGATTAGTTAAGTCATTGACAATTTTGTCAGAACATGACGAGGGGCTCACGCAGCAGTTTCCACCACAGTAGAGGTAACAACGTTTTCCCTAAGAGAAAACAGCTTGAAAAGCCATTGTGATTGAGAGTTGTACTGGAGACAAATGTTTACCTCTCACATGGAATTAAAACATTAGAACTTCTGTATTGCTTTGGTTACACCTTGTTGCACAAAAAATGCTTCACAACATCCATCCTCAGAAGATGACAACAGGAGGTGCTGATGGGGGGACATCACATGCCCCCTTGGCTTCCACTGCCTCTGCTTTGAAGCCTCCATCATAAACGTGCAATCCATAAATGTGTACTCTTCTACTCCTATGACCAGAAAGATTTAAACAACTTATTCTTTCACTGTTGCCTAAGGGGTGGTGGAAAATTTGATGTCTCTCTGTGTTATTCGTGTTGCTTTTCATAGATTAGAATAGACAAAGCTTAAAGGGGGAAATGCAAACAGAATGCAGCTGTCTTCCTAGAAACTACAATCAACTGTGTTACTATATTCTCCAGCCTACAAATCCCCTCTGTGTAGAATAGCATTAAAAGAGAAACCTCATGTCTGTCCAAACATTTTCTTTATAGGCCATCTCCAGAAACTTTAGCAACCTTTCCAGAGCAGCTAATAAAAAGACTTTGGTAGAGAGGCATTCACTGAGAAGACTTTTTCTGATTTTGATGTCTGCCTCCAGAAAATTTCTTCTGTGTCATGGACATTGCGATGTGATCTACCCTATGAAAAACAGTGTTGTCAGTCAGCAATTATTTGAAGAAGTTTTATGTCAACAGGATGACATATTATCAGTAGCTATGGCTAAACAATACACAATGCTTGGAATGAGCAATACCTGAGCCTCCAAGTCCTCTCTGCTTCAGCAATGTGTATACGTATGAAGAATCCTTCCACTATAATTTTAAACCAATTTAAAGAAATGCAGGTTTTGTAGTGGTAGTGACAAACTCTCAAATTACCTACGTGTTTCTGCTACGTTATAGCATTCTGGTAATCTAATCAATTTCTTTAAATAGACCCATAGCAAGCTGATGTTCTACCAGTTCTACAAATTTTCAGCAGGTTATGAATAACACAAGAACAACAAAATTAGGACTGGGTTTTCAGCTGGACACCTACAGCAAAAATGTCAGAAATATGTTCAATAAAATACCTAATGCATTTTCATCACCTGCACCACATTAGTCAGCTTTCAGGGAACACAAAATCAAAGTTGCAAATTAAGATCTTTAATCTAAAAATTAAAATTCTTTCTAAAATTCTTTTCAATTCTACTTTTAAAATGCAACATTTCAAAAGGCAGAAATAATTTCTTTCCTTCTTATTCCAGGTTTTTGGATATTTCAAGTTATCAAAGTACATCAGTTGTTTACATGTTCAACACGTCCACTGTGCAGCTCCCAACAGCATACGTGATTTGTGCACACCTTGAAAACATACACTGTAATAAACTAATGAAGTCAGAATTCCTATATAGTCAAATATCTACAAGTAGGCATTATAAAAACAAATAAACAAATCTTGAAAGAGCAGTTTTCTTAGGGAAACCAAAGGAAACTTTTACTTAAGTTTTTTAAGTTTTTGCTTTAACTTGTAGGAGAAATCTTGCTGCACGACTAGGCACTAAGTAAGAATTTGGGTTATATTAATCTGAAACACCTTAAGATCCAGATTCGACCCAATTTGTTTCAACTTATGCCGCATTTGATCTTGTGTATGATGAGCTCCTAGATAGAATCAGTCTGATATCATGTGCCATTCACAATTCAAAATTGGATAAATCTGCAAGCCATACAACACCACTAGCAGCTTTCTCAAAAAATTCCAGTTTAATTCTGAGGAACTTCTTTAGGCACATTTCCTCACAGAATCACAGAATCACAGAATAAGTCAAGTCAGAAGGGATCATAGTGGTTCAACCTCCCAGCTCAAGCAGGTCATCCTAGAGCATATGGCACAGAACTATATTCAGACGGCTCTTGAATACTTAAAACAACTTCAAAACCAGGGAAAAAACTGAGGATGGATACAGCATCGTGAAAGACAATTATCAGACCAAAGGATTTTGAGAAAAGTTAAACATCACATCCCTATTGAAGAAGAAATTCAGCATCACTAGTTGTATAATTTGATTTCCATTCATAATGTTCATGTCTGTGTAGCACTGGATATCCACTGTAAGAATCAGAAAACCACTTCAAAGAATGTGATGAGATACTCCAAATCAGTGGTATTAGAAACATATTACTGTCGATAATGGACCCCTAGACAAATTGAACTTTCACCGTGTACACCCTAACTGCTTCCTCATAGAAGTGTCTGATTTATGTCATTAGGTATACTCAAGTACAGTTACGGTAATTTATTCTTGAAAAACCTTTAGTGGTAGCTGCAGCATAAGCCGATGTTATATAGCCAACTACCACACACAGTATTTGCGTGAACACACATAAAAAGTATTGAATAAGTTTAAAACCTTTTACTTGAGTCCTTGCAAGACCTTGTAAGCAAGAGTATTATAAGGACATTGAACTTCACCCCAAAGTTATGGATTTGTTTCTTGTCTGAACAAAAAGTCAGTGTAGTAGGCAATACCTAGGCTGTAACAACTGGCTCCAAATCCATCCTTCCCATGCCCAGTGCACAAAAGAGTGTATTACTCCTGGTTGGCCAACCCTATTCTCATCAAAAGCCTGGCATGACTGTTCATGCCAGCGACAGACTGGAATATTAATGGTTAATGACTCAAACAATTGGCCATTTGCAGTGGCCACCCAGGTGTACAGTAGGTGCACATCCATCGCCAGAGGCTACAGATGGGTGTTGAGCAAGATAAGGGAAGAGGCTGATAAGAGGCAAATCCTTCGAGGTAGGATAGTGCTTTTTATGATACCAGCGTCCTTACATCTGTGGTTCATCTGTGAAACTCCCCTCCAAGGCAGAACACCAGACATCCACATACCTGAAGGTGCTCATTCCCACTCCCGAAGTGTCCCATGATCCACAGCATTACATCATTCACTGTGAAACTTCCTGTCACAGGAGAGGCACCTGAGCATTACCACCAAGCCTGAGCAGTTGAGAATTCCCTTTGGAGAGACTGTCCTGCCAGGTGTGCTGCAAAAAGGAAAACAGAAGGCAAACCTTACTCCAAGTATTTTATATTGTATGCTTATCATAAATTAGAATTGATCTAAATTTCTTGGCTTTTTGACAGAGAACACAAAAGACCGATGCTGAAGGCGGTAGCAAGCATCAGCACTTTATTAAAAAAACTTGGCCTTTTTAAGCGCTTAGCTGATTATCTGTTTACATAGTTTTAAAGCACAATAAACGTAATTCAACCAACCACCACGTGTCATGACGTGAACACACGGCAGTCACACAGCATGTTTTTCTACCCCTAATTCAGCTATGTCTCTTTCCCACAGTCCTTCTCTACTTAGCTGAAGTAACAGGCCTAAGCCATGATTTTACAAAGGCAGCAAGGCCTTCATTTTGTAAGGCTTTACCTGTATGCAACAGCTTTTCACCTCTCTTCCCATGGTTGTCTGAATGGATTTATTTTGTTATTTCTTGATACCAGAAAATGGAAATCTGTAGATGATAAAAATAAAGTTTAGAAAGAAGCACACGATGTTTCCAAAATATTCACATTTATGCAAGACAGAATTGAAAAACAAACAAACAAAAAAACCCCAAATCTACCAAACTTCACAAGTCACAAAAAAAATGATAATCATATTGACAGGACATTAAATTAAGCCCATGAGACTAGACTAATGATCATCTGACTCTTTTCATGGAAGGGTTTTTTTGTTTTATGATTTGCAGGGAGAGATAGTATTTGCTTTGGTGAAAGACTAAGATTGCTTGACAAGAGACGTTTGCAGTAAGCAAACTGTGGTTTTGTTCTTATTTAACACTTATGTGAGAATAACATACTGTGCCAGTTGGTGTTTAAATATGCATTGCACATAATCCTGCTCTAGGGTGTATCAAATTGCACTTTTAAGAATAATTGAAAATTTCACAATACAGATTTGAGAGGAAATAGTAGCATTATAACAGAGTAGACAAGCATTTTAATACAGCTGCTGCCATTACTTCTGAAATGTTACAGTCATCATGGAGATCTACATATGTCATTTCCTCAAGACCAAGAAGAAGGCTGAAGTTTAACAAAGTATTGGGAATAGAAAGTTATTTATTCCAAAAGAGCAAAAAGTTTTTTGGGTATCTATATTCTTATTCCACAGTAAAGGCAGTTCACACACCGTACATGGAGAAGTTTATGTAAGAAGGAGGAAAATCGATTTCAATTTTTATTTTAATTCAGACAAAAGTATGAATTTAGTTAGGCAGGTATTTCTTGGGGTTTTTTTTCATAATTTCTTTTTTTTTTTTTTTTTTTTTCTTAAAAGNTTTTTTTTTTTTTTTTTTTTTTTTTACTGAAAGAGAAAGTTGTAACTGGATTTATTGCTAGAAATTATTACTAATAGGAATTTTTTTTCATCTCTCAGAAGTTATGGTTAAAAAAGAATAATTCTAATTCAGCATAACATTCAATATTAATGTATTTCTTAATCATTACACATTACATCTTCTCTCATCTAATAGTAATTTCATAATTTTTTAGAACATCTTTAATAGATAAGAAACTAGATATAGAAAGAAAATAGATAAGAAAAGCTCAACACCGTTTGGTTGGGAAAAATACTCATCCCTGGCTGAAGTTAAAATCCTTTCATATGATATGGGTCATTATTATCAGTAATTACAAGTAGTATTAGATTCTTTATTTGTTAGAAGTACACACCTCACAGAGTTTGTCTTTATAAGGATGCATTCACCACATCCTGATGTTTCATATTGGACATTTATCATGTATTTTGTATTATGCAAATAATTTTAAAATTCTCCTTCTCTCACAAAAGGCCTATAAGTTCCTGAGCTTATATGCAAAATATACATAGGTTCATAAGTATACAGGTATACATATATATATGCACACACACACATTTGCCTATGTATATGCATTATATCTATGTCTGTATCTATATCTTTCCAGATAGATTGATATACACACATATGTGTATATATGTATGTATAAAAATACTGCTGGCTCACTTAACCTTTATCCATAAAAGATGACATAAGTTGAAAGAACTGAAGACTACTGTCTCTGGCATTGCTCTGAAGTCAAAAGAAAAGATAGGAAGATTCTAAAAGTAGTCCAAACTGGGAAAATACCCTCATCATCAAATTAGAAAAAAAAAAAAATCTTAGACTTGTAGCACAGATAATCAGCAACGTGTTACATTTTCAAAGAAAGTGCTAGCAACTGGGACACTGACTGGAAAACATGCCACCAATCAATATGATATGAAGAACTGGAGTGGAATTTCTCCTTGGATCTAATGATTTGTAGATGGACATCCAGTATCTGTTACATATTTTGTCACGAAATAAGCAACATCTGTGTGACTGATTAATTTCCGATTAAACCTGTGGGGTGTGAGTTGAATCACAGAGGCACCACAGCCTGGGAGCAAAGCGAACCCACTCAGGGATCTCCAACAAGCATGTTGGTTCCTCAGGTAGAGGAGGGTTCAGTCTGACTCTTCCTGAATGGTTGGTTATTCAGGACTGAATGAAAATAGCACACTGGGCCCTTTGCTCCCCTGTCCCTTCTCTTCAGAGTAGAGCAGGAACCTGCTTTATGTCTTACACGTTTTTCCAGACTGGAAAACATTTCCTACCCAGAACTAATTTTAGATTAATAATCTTGTTTAAAGTTAATTTTTGCTAATTACAAGGCCTTTGTACTTCCCAGGCTTTATTTCTGAAGAACTCTAAAAATTATCTTGTATGGATTCCCCACGTGATTCTGTTTTTTAAGCAGTGCGTAATCTCCACCATGTATCATTTTGAAAACATGTCTTGGTCTCATAGCAAATGAAAGGACCATAGCTTGAAGCAGTGTTGCTGTTTAGGAATGTCAGTCCCCAGTTTAGTGCTCCCACTGAAATACTAAACCGTGCGCTATTTGCTCTCTCCTCCCTCCCTCCTCCTATCCCTGTGGGTGAAAATTGGAGTTAAATTTAAAAACTCAATAAATAAAGCTTAAGTTTTCCTATTCAAGCTATTTCTACATGTAAATGGTTTAAATTAAAGACTGCAAGAGAAATACATTTCAGTAACAAAGCTGTAAGAAGCAAGAAGCCTTTGATATTCTAAATATTTTATAAATTATGTAGATCAATCTGTATCTCCATAACTCCGAGACTATTAATTGCTTTAGTTTTTGTGTTTTGAAGGGGTTGTATACTTGTAGGTATGCCTCTGCTATTCCTATGACTGTGTGGCAATGCTTTTCGTTTTGCTGTTTTTCCATGGGCTCTGGCTCCCCAGCATTTCCAAGACAACAAGCTTCGATTACCAGTACTTAGCTGACAATGTCCACATTAACACATCAACACTTCTGAAGACTTTGTCAAGCTCTGCAATTCCTTAACCTGCATCTAGAGTAGACATAAAAGTGAAGGGGAAGCAATAGCAGAGCAGCAGCAGAACCCAAACTGAGGTCTTCCTGAAGAAGTACAAAGCTTTTCTTGTGAGAAGATGAAACCTAGGCTGAAGAAGCACGTTCTCTGGATGGGTGTATGTATTTTAAAGAAGCTCTTTAAAGAGCTGCTGTATTCCCATTGCGGTTATGATGGTCCAGTTCTTACTCTGCAAACAGACAAAATTTCTGGCATTCAAGGGGTGGTTTATATGTCACTGTGTGCACAAGACTGCACCAGGATTGCCAAAAATTTACCTAGACCTCATCACAGAGAAATGTTCTGAGGTCTAGACACATGGAGAAGAAACTCTGTGGCATTTTAAATCATAGCAGGCCAAAAACACCACGTTTGATGAAGCGAGTATCTCTTACCAAGATGCCCAGTCTGGAAGTGGGATCATCCTGGAATTTTACCCCAAGGGCAAAAAAAATCATTAAGTCATTTAGTCAAAAGTGCATCTCTAAAGAAAACTAAGGGAAAGATTAAACGAGACCTTTAATTTGGAAATATAGGAAAAGTAAAAAATCAGGGAAAGAAGAGAAAATGGCAAGTTGTTTTCCAAGTGTTTTTTCAGTGCCTCAGTCTTGAAAGATAACTTGTATTTCTTCTGTGTGATTTGGCACTCAGCTAACAGGCACCATGTCCCCAGGGAATTTTAAAAATGCAGTAGAGGTGGCATCTATGTTTATTTTCTTGTGTGCACTGACTAAAGCTCACAGATAGGAAGGCAAAAGCTTTAAAACTTTGCAACGAAAATATGAAATTGCTGAAAGAGAACAGAGGTGAGGGAAGAAAGGACACTTTTGAGCTGATTGGAACATGATTTAAGAAGTGTGACCAGAATGAAAAGCAAGAAAAATAAGGAAGAAACAAATAAAAGGAGACAGGAAAGAAACTGGCCTGAAGGAATATTTATAATCAAAACAGTTTTGAAGTAAAATCTTCTCCATTAAATTTGCTTTTTTCTGACCGTAAAGAAATACCCCTGCCACACATTTTCTAATCAGCTTTAAAGCACAAGACCAGAACATAAGTCTCTACCAGAAGAAAAGTCTAAATCATAATCTCTTAAAGAAGCCAAAGCCAAGAAAAAAATATGTGCACTTACATTGCTTTTCCTGAATTTAATCTGTGCAGCATCTGAAGTGGCCAGCTCCTTCATAAATCCAAGAAAACCCAAAACAAATAAAAGCCATGTTAGTTTAAGATGTATTATGAAAGTCCAATATACAAGAATCCATAAGGACTGGCAGCATTGATACAAAACTTACTTGTGACCACAATCACTGGAGAAAACAGTTCACATCAAGTACTTATGTGTGTGAATAGGTCAGAAAACACAAGGTAATTTGTTACCTAAAAAATGTTCAAGCTCCTTTAGCTAAAGCCTCTTGCTGACATAAATCTTTAACATGTATCTAAGCTCTTACAAGACATCTGATTGGTATTATAATCAGAAAGTGGAGGATGTAACAAAGATATTAAGAACAGATTGCCCTCTTTCATGAAGGGATTGCAGTTCGTGTGATTTCCAGGAATAGAATTATCTTTCTGTTATAAGCTCTGTTACCATCATTAATAAGTTAAGATGGAAGGAAAGAGGTATAAGGTATATAAGTTAAGGCGTATATATCATTAATAAAAGTGTATAGGCAGGAAGATGCAAAAGATGGAAGGAATATTCAGATCTTCCTCAAATACTGTCAAGTGATTGCAAAATAGAAAAGCAAAATCTGCTGTGACACTACCTTATCTTCTAGAACTCCATCTCACTTTTCCAAGAAGATTCCAGCTTCACAGGTAACATGCATACGACTATAGGACTATAAAAAAGCCCCACTTGAATGCAGTCAAGAACAAAACCGAACGAAGAAATGCCCACTTAGTTTTCTGTTTAGTTCTGTACTTAACAACCACACTTCTATTACATCAGTTTCTAACTTATTTACAGAAAAGTCAAGAATTTTGTAAAGCAAAGAGGTTAAGATACAAAAAAACTAGCTAACCCAACAGACAGACAGACAGAGAGAGTTAGATATATAGTTAAATAATGAATGCAAATACTTCCTTGACATAATTTGCCATTCAATCCCTAGAATTATCGAAGCAGGTTTCTGTAAAAATGGGAACACCAGAGCATTGCAGTTGGCTTAGCTGTTTTACCTGGTAAATGTCAACTACCATACTACAATATTCCGTGTACATCATTGAGCAAGCTTGTGCATGTGTTCCCTGCCCCACAATACACTAGCTGAAATATAAATCAGCACTGTAAAAACAAAAGCTGTGGCTAACTCAAGGAATCATACTCAGCATCTGCTCCAGGAGTAGCAATGCAATTATAACCTGCCCTAGTACCTGGGCTGGTTCTTATGCTACTCAAAACACAGAAGTTCTACTGAAAGGCAGAACAGTTACCTCGTGGTATGTGCTCCCTCATTCCTTAGCAAGCACAAGCCTGTCCAAGGGAGCAAAGGCCCCCTAGCTCTTGTCCCTTCATCAATCCTGTCTGAGCATTATAGAAATTCACATATATACAGGTTTTGCTGAGATGTGAGGAAAAATAATTCAGAACATTAACTTCTTCACTGAGTCAGAAGCAGAATATCCAAAATTTTACTGAATCTAACCCTCATTGATGATTGCAAGTACACAGAGAACCAGGTCTTAAAATATTCTAGCAAAGACAAAGCTGTAAAATCCATACACTAATACCAACCAGGGGCTTCTATAATTGGGAAAAGATCCTAAGTAAGGGCAGCAAACAAGCAACACTGCATTCAACATGTAACAGCAGTAACACATCAAGCAACAGTTAAACTTGTAAGTCACAGAAAGATGCAAACACAAAAGAAAAAGACATGCCCACCTTCCCTTCCAGTCTCAACAGTTGATTTCCCACAAAGCTCCTTAAAGCTTATAAGCAAGAGCTTCTATCAATAAGCAGAGTGATTAATCACATTGTCTGGTGCTTCAACACAGACATGTTAAGTTCCACACACTGTGTAACATAATCAGCTGATTAAATGGGATTGTACAAAAAACATGCCTTCACAGATATGGACAATCAAGGAACAGTAATAAGAGAGAGATTACTTGACTCCAAACAGAAATAAAATCTCTTCACTAAAGGCAGCAGAATTAAGAAACAAATTAATGATATTATAAAAGGAAGACTCTTGAAAGAGTAGCAGTTGAAAAAGAACGCAGCCTATGTTGAAAGCTTTCACATTGAAGGATATTCCCTTTCTATTTACTGCATGAAATCAGTCTCTTATTACTGTGAGTGTTCTGTAATGTCCTTGTTAAAACTGCATAATTTATTTCCTAAAGTCTCAGAGACACATAGGGTTTTCTGCCTCCTAACGGAAAAAGGAGATGAAGAGACAACACTATAAAACAGCTAAGTAGGTGTAATAGATCTCCATCTGACACAAGAAAAAATTGAGTGGAAAAATGAGAAAAGTTACTGTTTGAATTTAGAAACTCCAATCTCAGTCTAAATTATTGCTACAAATTGTTCCTCAATAGGTTTGATTTTTTAAATCTCCTACTTCTACAACAGATGCAAATGTCCTTCCCAAACTCTGATAATGACTTAATTATCAGGCGTTAGTGTGTTACTTGGCTACTACTGATTGTCACTGGAAGAAAGATTCTGCCGATGTTCCTGGTTTTTCTTAATTGTTCTTAATAGCAATCACAGATATATAGTTTACCTCCCAGCAGGCCTGAACAATCTATTTAATGAGATAACAAGCCTGAGTGTTTCCAAATTGCAACCAAAAGTGGCAAGAAACACTAGTAAAGTTACGACTGAATAAAAATCAATAAGGGAAACACAACGACCAACAAAATCAATGGGCTTCAGGTCAGGGAGCCAATCATTGACAGAAATTCACTGACCTTACACAAGGATAATAAGAGAATTTACAGAATTCATAATGTACTCTACATGAAGCACAATAAAGGAAACTCCGGTTGAGAGGCAAATACATGTAAACAAAAAAAAACTGACATAACGCTAAGACCTCAAATACTTTAATAAATTAAATACTCACAGATATTTAAGAATGAAAGTCACCAAAATACCTTCATCCTGCAGGTTCCTATATTTCTTCTTATATCAAAGAGGAGCTCACTTTCTCCCAAGCTGATGCATCAAATCCTGCACCTCCTCTATTTCTTAAAGGCCTCGAAAGTTCACAGTAGTCAGACATTTCCAACCCTTTAAATATTCCCTCCTTGTCTATTTCTAGTACATTTAACAATCTGATAGTAGTAAAACACTGCTTTCAAAGCCAGTCATGGTATTTTTTCCATGCCAGCTGCACCCCAGTATGGCAAGAAAGCCGAAATACCTGTATGCAGCAGTATGCAGTAATTGCAGCAGAAATCTAATATTCTTTCAGTAAAAAATGCAAAAACCAAACAAAAACACAGAAGACCAAGGACATAAAAAGTTTGTAAGTTGAAATATTACTCATTTTTCCCCTTGTATATATATTTTCACTAGATAATTTTGCTATGGAAAGACTTTTTCAAATATCATTTACCTTTAATCTTTGATTCATCATGCAAACCTGGCTAAAGGACAGTAGCCATAATACACAAATTTCAAATCCTTAACTGCTCTATAAGAGTATCTTCAGAGGTCTTGTGAATTTTAAATCAGAATAGGCTTTGGAGAGTAACACCTCCCTGTCATCCTGCACCAAATATTGGGTTCTCCGCCACTGATAAGCTTCACAGTAAAATAAGGAGGTTAGAAGCTTCACAAAGCAGCTAATTTGTTTATCTGCAAACACACACAAAGCCCAAATTTTCTGCCCCTGACTTTCTGACTGAAAAGCAAGTACACTAAAAACAGTCATAATAAGATTCAGGCTATAATCGGGGAGGAATCACATGTGTATTGTCCTGGTTTCATCTGAGTGGGAGTTAATTTACTTCCTAGTAGCTGGCACAGTGCTGTGTTCTGGATTTAGCATGAGAATGATGTTGATAACACCCTGATGTTTTGGTTGTTGCTAAGCAGTCCTTGCTGCAAGTCAAGGACTTCTCAGCCTCTCATGCCCTGCTGGTGAGAAAGCTGGAGTGGCACAAGAAGCTGTGAGGGGACACAGCTGGAACAGCTGACCCAGAGTGGTCAGAGGGACATTCCATACCATATGACGTAATGCTCAGTATATAAACTGGGGAGAAGGCTGGACAGGGCTGCTGCTTGGGAACTGGCTGGGCAGCAGTTGTTGAGTGACAAGTGGATGAGAGGGCCTTAGCTGCCAGCTGGAGTAACACCACAACACTGTATAAAACCAGTTCTGGTTAAATCTGAACTAGAGTAATTGTGAAATAGAAACCAAAAGGAGAAATTAGCATAGCAAATGGTTACATATATGTTAAACTTAGCAAATATGAATGGTCTCATTAAGTTCACAGCAGACAGTAATACGCATGAGTACTTGCAGAGTACAGATCTGGAGCTGGGGCTCACTGAGTGAGAACATAGAATAAAGAGAAATATTACAAAAGAATACATGAAAGAAAAAAAGCAACTTCAAAGTTATTTGATTTTAACTCACCTGGTAAGATCTGATTTTAAATATATTTATTTCTTCCGTATTCCTGAAGATCTGAATTAGTGCACAAAATTCATGCCTCTGCCTGAAAGCAGGCAACAGTATCATCTGAAATCCACTGACTCTGGCATTGAAAAAAAATCTTTTTGTTTGTTAAAAAAACCACATCCATTTATCATATTAGTACAAAGACTGATCTTATCCCTTTCCAGTGGAATTATTTACTCATGTAAGCACTAAAGAGTCACCACATAAACTAAGTGGTTTAGGTTATTGTTTATTCATCTTTTTTTTATGTTGATAATTTCTCTTTTTAGCAACTATCTTGAAGTTTCTCCTATTGTCTCCTTTCTTCAAAGAGAGTGGTAGCTGGTAGTAGGACTCCTCAGGGACAAAAAAATCTACTCAAAAAATTTTGCTAACATAATTCTGCAAAGTCAAGAAGTTACAATGTAGGGCTTGTATTCTCATCAACAAAACTCAATGTTTTCAGTATTCAAGACATTTCTGAGGAACTCAGCAGAAGACTGGTTTTTGAGAATACTGCTCAAGCCCTTATCTCTATGATTAAAATCTGTGCATCAATCACACAATAATTTAGAAGAGAGAAAATAAGTACACCCTGGAAAGCAACTAAATTAAGATATACTAAAATCAGTTCTAAACTTTTTTTACAACTATAATTATATTTGTCAGTCTTGGACATTTTACATCTGATAAGCTTATTTCCAGGAACACCTCACACTCTTTCATATTTGCTTTCCTGCTAAGTAAACCAAAACCGTTAGTTCTGAAAAAGTGATCGGCAGACAGTCCAGAGACAGGTGGTTACTTTGAAAATTTAGAAGATAAGGAAAGAGATTAATTTATGAAGAATTTAGGAAATACAGTGGGGGAAATGATGAACAGATAAGGGGAAATTTATATTTTAAAAAGTTAATTAAGTCAACAAAGAATGACAAGTATCTAAATATATATTTACTGTTCACATTTTTCTGCTATAGTTGGAAAAAAATCTGTGTTGTGAAATTCTATGTTTAACGAAAAATACTGTATAAATTTGCTAGTATAGCAATTTTGCATTGCAACTACCTTATATTCTTATTCACCTAAAGCTGATAAAAGGAACAAGAGTCTTAGTCAAACAAATCCCTGATTCCAGCTGTATTATCCAGATGAAAACAAACTTCATAAAGCTGCCTAGTCTGAAGGAAATAGGCATGGAAATTTTTCACGCCATCAAAGCACTGCTTCAAAGTTTCCTTTTGATCAATAGAAAACTCCAGTGAAGAAAATCCATTTACAAAGAGAACCGCTAGCAATGCATATGAATGAATAGAGCATTAGACCACTTTAATTTTGGCAACCAAATATTTTTCGTGGTATCACATAACTGCATTTCTAACCAGACGAGATACAAATGTTTACCTCTGATATAATATCTCATGGACATTTTGCCTGAGATTTAGAAGTCCGTGGCCAATAAGATAATTTCTACAGGGTAGAATGTTTGTAAGTAGAAGGAACTTGAGGACCAGAGCAATAAATACACAGCATGCACAGGCCACATTTCCATCTTGTTCCTTTCTGATTTTTTGTATATAGTAGCTAAGTTTGAAATGTCTTTCATTTCTAATGTTATAATTAAATTTATTAGGGATGTTACATGAGAAAACTTATTTAACCTTCCTACTTTGATTTAGAATGCTTTATACTGAGACATACCATATACATATTTAGGGTACCACAAAGTTATTTTTTCATTTTATTAAATGCAATTCTGTTTTTAATGGGCATAATAATTATCAGATTCTCTTTACTGTATTGTTTGATTTAAGTTTTTATAATGAGCACTGAATCTACATAAGTCAAGCTACTTCCACAAACGGCTCCAGTGCTGTGGACAAAAGTGTCTTTTTATACCTTAGGGGTCATGAAACGAGAAGAAAACCAGTGAAACAAAGCTTGCCAAACGACGGAAGAAGGACAAGGACACCTTTTGGGAGGAATGTTCTCATGAGTTAGTAGAATCAGCCCTCCTTATTGTGGAGTAACCCTTCAAGGAGGGCAGTGACAGAAAGGACCTGCACGCATGTTCATTAAGCGACCCACCCAAACCCACCCATGGTGCCCCTGCAGCACGTTTCATCTCAGCAGCCCTGCTGGCAGAGACATGCCCTGAATGGCATCAGAAAGAAGAAAAATCTGGGTACCAGCATTGATACTCACAGCTACCAAACCTCCCATTTCCCCACAAAAAGTGTAACCCATACCTCTGCTACATCTTTCTTGATGCTCCATACATGCCAGGTTTGTAGGACTTTATATTATCTACTATGAGGATAACCAATTTCACTTCCTATGCACCTGTGGAACAACTCATAAAATACTTTTGGAATGGAAAAGACTGGATGCTTTGTACCCCTGTACAATTTGTGTTGAATGTAGAACCATGCAGAAGACCATCTGAAATGGGTTTCTGAAGGCACTAAATGAGCACCTGACCACTTGTGGGAAAGACGAAAAGAATAGGAGCTGCTTCATCTGCAGCTGTGACAAGATGGATGCTATTGAGCAAAGCTGCCAAGCAAAAGACAATGAGAACGCTGAGAACAATTTCAGCAATATACTTTGCAATATTTAAAAGCTAGGTACAATTTCAGGCTTTGTAGCAACCAGCATTTGAAAAGGTTCTCTCTTTTCTAAGTTCTAAACACTGTGTTCTACTGAACATATGGAAATTAATCTGTTTTTTGTGAATCAGATAGGAAACAAAACCAGTGAGTACTTTTATTTTTGCCACTGTCTCCCAAGTCCAAGCAGATCCAGTAATACTGTGAATGATTTACTAAGTGTGCATTTATTCAAGGCAACACTTTTCTTTCTTGTGCATACTTATGTGCATGTTTATAAGACCACTGTAAAACATGGAACACATGCACTGTGAGAAATGATCCCCTCAGGATCAAGAAAGCATAAGCCAGAACTCGAAGTTTTGGAATCCTACTTTGACTAAATGCATAGAGCTGACTCTTTTTCTTTACTATTAACCTAAATCCAAAGTGCTGCATATTGCCAGTGCCATCATAATGCAGAACATTTGGGCATTATTAATTGTAATTGCTTATGGACAAAAGAAGTACCTGAATTTATTGACTCAGCATTCTCATCACATACGGTACCAACAAAACCTTTTTCTCAGGATGATCTTCAGATGTGTTCAGGAACTATCTGAGGTTCTCACAACATCATTAGCTTGTATGTAATTAATACAAACTCACACAAGCTGGAGCAGACTAGCAAATGCTGGAGAGGGTAGAAGATGTCAGCAAACTTTGCCTCAGCAAGTCTCTACTCTGACTTTTGATACAGGAGCTTAATTCGACCAGAGAAATTTTCAAATTTCTGGTTCCTGTGAGTACTTGAAAAGAGATATTGTACTTAAAAAGAGAAATTGCACTTGATTTGTCCATGAAATAAAGTTCAACCTGTGAATTTCTAAGCTTTACAAGAGCTCAAGGTCAGGACTTCTACCAGTTACTTGGTTTTGCTAATGAGATGTCTGTGGGGATGGTGGGGTGGAGAAAGGAATGATACAGTCACTTCAAGCTGTTTACAAAGGTAGTTAAGACTTGTTTTTTATGCAAGACTTCAAAAAGCATAATCTTGTCACACTACATTTATCAAGTATGCTTGGTGTTAACTTTTGACACCTCTTTGGTGAGTGCCATAAATTTTTCTAATCATTCTAAGGAAAAAAAAAAGCTATAATTTGACTAATTTTTCTTTCACATAGTTTTAAAAGGATAATGGCATTGCTCTGCAAACCTTTCAAGCCATGTCCTGAATTCTCAAAATACCCAATCCCTACTCAGAATATAAACATGCTGCTTTTAGGTTTCACTCTTTATGCTAATGACTTGAACAGAGATTCATAGACTTCCCCAATTTCAATTCACAAAACTGAGCATTTCTTCCTGTTTGCCTTTCTTTATTTAAAGTCTTCTGTTTGCTTTGAGGCAATACAGACTCATTATTTGTGAGAGACTCTTACTAAGACCTAACAGAGACAAAAGAATAACGGGGAAAGATTGAAGAGAACAGGCATTCTAAATGTGCTCAGATGTTTGGAATCATAAAGTCATAGAATAATTTAGGTTGAAAAAGGCCTTTCAGATCAACAAGTCCAACTTCTAGCCTAGCACCACCAAGTTCTCCACTAAACCATGTCCCTAAACGTCACATATACACATTTTTTTTTAGATGTTTAGGAGAGAAACTGGCAATATCAATTAGACAGTTTTATAGTTTTCATATGATAGAATGATTTAAGCATAAAAAAAGTATTTGCATTTGTAAATCTTTTGCTAGAGAGGCCATAACGTTCTTAAATGTTGCCTGTAGTTCCTCTCCATTTATCAAAGGCCATTTGAAATTTCATGCAGAAAGAAAATTAGAGATGCTGAAGTTCAATTTGGACTTAATATGGTCACTTCTGTAAGGGATTATAAAAATGGTTTTATAAATTCTTTAATAGTAAAAGGAGGGGCAGGGAAAACCTCAATTCTTTTTTGGACATGGCAGGAGAACATAGTTACAAAAGATGAGGAAAAGGCTGAGGTACTTAACGCTTTCTTTGCCTCAGTTTTCAAGTATGAGACAGCTTGTCCTCAGGACAGCTGGCCTCCTGATTTAGTACACGGGAACAGGGAGCAGAATAGCCCCCCTGTAGTCCAGCAAGAAGCAGTTAATGACCTGTTCAGCCACTTAGATGCCCACAAGTCTATGGCACCAGATGCAATCCTTCCTAGGGTGAAGAGGGAGCTGGTGGAAGAGCTCACCAAGACACTGTCCATCATTTATCATCACTCCTGGCTGACTGGGAAGGCCCCAGATGATTGGAAGCTGGCCAATGTTATGCCCATACATGTGAAGGGCCAGAAGGAGGATCCAAGGAACTACAGGCCTGT
>VZTE01000205.1:0-12760 GCA_013397775.1 Eulacestoma nigropectus
CCTGCACCTCCAGTTCGTGGGAGAAGATTTCCTCGAAATCCAAGTTTTCCTTAACAGTTATTTCTCCTGTCTCAGAGTCCAGGTGGAAAAGTTCCGACGCCCGGTCTGAAATTTTATGGAAGCTGTATTTTACGTGCCCGTTCAGCCCCTCGTCGGCATCGGTGGCCGTGACGGTGATGAGGACGGAGCCCACGGGCACGTCCTCGGCCACACGCACCGTGTACTCCGCCTGGCTGAACACGGGCGCGTTGTCGTTCGCNCCGGTCCAGCGCCTTCGCCAGCACCAGCTCGGGACGCTGATCGCCGCCGGGGCCCGCCTGCACGGCCAGCGAGAAGTGCTCGTCGCCGCTCAGCTCGTAGCTCAGCAGCGAATTCCGGCCCGAGTCCGGATCGTGAGCGTCGGCCAGGGGAAACCGCGATCCCGGGGCTGTCGTCTCGCTAAGTCTCAAGTCTTTTTCTGCCTGTCGAAAGCTGGGGGCGTTGTCGTTAATGTCCGTGATTTCCACTTCGATCCCGTAAACCTGCATTTCCCCCTCCACTATCAGCTCACAGCGCAGCACGCATTTCTCCACCAGCCGGCACAGCTGCTCTCTGTCGATCCTCTCCGCCGTCACTAAATGTCCCGTCTTCCCGTGCAGAGCGAAATACTGCGTCCTACCTTTGTTCAGGATGCGCACTCCGCGATCGCTGAGATCCAGGAGCTGCAGCCCCAGGTCCTTGGCTACGTCACCCACGAATGAGCCCTTGGGCATCTCCTCGGGCACCGAGTAGCGCAGCTGCCCCCACGCCGCCTCCCATACAGCCATCAGCACTCCCAACAGTAGAGCTCTCTGCCGCCGGCCCCTGAGCCCTCCCTCCGAGCACATCTCGGTCGTGGTAGTGTCGATCCTGCTCCAATACCGGCTCTCTCTCCGGCTTGCCACTCGCAGCCGCTGCCGCCTGCCACTCTGTCTCGCTACAGCACGGTTCCCCACCGCGGGGACGATCGCAGGCCGTCCGCCGCCGAGACAGAGTGCGAGAGTGGTCGAGCCAGTCCGCAGCGGGCGGGGCTGCAGCGCTCCGAGCTTCCTCTCGCTCCTCTCGGTCAACAGCGGCGCCCGCAGTCTTTTACCGGCCCTGCAGGCGCCGAGCGCTGCCGAGCGCTGTTCGCCCTGACTTGCCCACGGGCAGCTCGCGCGGGCTGGACAGTCGCCACGGAGACATCAGGTCCTGTCCAGCCGCCACTTCCTTCCTCGGGTTTTCTCCATACGATCTCGTCTTTGATCCTCCAGGTTATCACAACCGACAGGAAGGCAGAGTTCTCCCTTGGTATCAGTATTTCTCCCGCGCTGAAAAAATCACTTGCTAATATCAAAATACATTATGTAATAATCTTTTGCTCACTTTTAATGCGTAGAATATACTAAAGTCTATCCTATTAGGAAAACAAAACCTGAAATTTAGCCGTCGTTCTTGAATTAGTGGTACAGGGACAGCAAAAAAATAGATGGTCTGAGACACAACATGGGATAGCCAGACACCCATTCCCGCCCTCAGAGAAGCAGACCTCATTAACCCATTAACCTCATTAACAAGTGGCGGGTTTTCAGTCAATACGGAACACGGGTCTAAGTTACATTATCTACTCCATTTGCAGTGACTTAGATAAGACATTTAAAGGCGGAAGAAGGGTCGATCCACTGAAACTGACAACTGTAACACCCCGATACCCGTACAGCTGCGGAGGAGGTGCCCTGCTCTGCCACCCGCCCAGTGCTCTGCTATCGCTCAACAGAAGACCTTCCTTTTGGCACCATACAGGAGGAGTCTCCCCTAGTGCTCGAAAATCATTCTCCCCCACCCAGCGGTTTCCGGCTGTAAGTCACTTGATCACTCCGCACTGACTGTACTGCAACTGACCATGAGGCAGGAAAGCACCTGCAGTGAATCTGGCCAGAACCATCTGCTTGTCTCCCCGCAAACTGCGGGGCAAATGGTAAGAAGAAAAACAAGTATAGATATATTTTTTGATCTGCCTTGGCTCCTGTCCCTGTTCTGCGGCCCACCGTAGGAAAATCGATGGTGATTGCGGACAGATAACAATTTTCTTTAATGTGTGATTTCCCTTCTTAAGAAGCCACATAAATTTAGGGTTTGTATCGTTTATACACATTTAAACTTAAACAATTAATTCGATGGTTTTAACGACCTGGAAAAAGCTTTCTTTTTGTCAGAAATCAGGATGCTAATGCTTGATGTTTTTAGAAAAGTATTCGCCTAATTACTCAATCTTTATTTTGGTTGGACAACTTTTAAACTAAATGAAAGTGCAAAAAGACTTAATTGGAGTGCTCAGTTTCTGTCATTTTGCATACTCCCTTGTCATTTTTGGTATGCGTATAGGCCTGTCCCGGTAAACAGGAAGATAAAACAACGACTGTAAAAAGCGGCTGAGATACCTAATTCCTAGGTTTAGTATTCCACGATCCACGTGATCTACGAGGTCCAAGCACCTCTCTTTGAGAGGAAGAGATCGGATTAAAGAGAAGCTCTGAAATAAAACTAGACCGGGGGTTTGGTTTTGGTTTGCTTTGCTTTGGTTTTGAGGTTCCATTCTCCGCCTTCACCAGAAAATAGGTAGGTAAAAAAAAGACAGGAAGAACTGCAGAGAGAAAGAATGACTGGAATAAGTAACCAACCCCTCCTATCATTTCTGAAGAAAACTTATCCCAAAATATACTCGACGCTCTTCCATCAGGGAGGAACAACCTGTAATTTCTCCTTTCATGTCGAAAAAGCATAAATTTCAGGAAAAAACCCCTCCTCCTAACAAACTCCAAGCGTCAATTCCCTTTTCGGAATTCTGTTATGCAGAATCAGCGGATCTCTTTCTGCAGAGCAAGAATCCGTGTTCTCCCTTGAACTGATAAATAATTGTTAAAAAGAACTTTTGAAAAATCACGACTGAATAATATATATCCGTTCCATTAATGCTGCCTTTTCTGCAGCAGCATTCCCTCAAAACAGTGGTGGGACCCTACAGGGAAATTTTGGAAACAGGCTTAAAAACCGGGTTTGCATCAGACAAAGGATATTCCGGGGGAAAAAAAATAGTCAGCCACACTAGACCTACAATATATGAAGCAGCCTTCTCTCAAAACATGGGAGGGCAAACAGAAGAGGGTTAGAACAACACGTGACTTCTCAATCAATAGAGCCAGGCGCACGTTCCCTTTCGGAGTCAATACCGAAATAGTATTGACCAACAGATAATGTTCAGACGTCGAGCAAGTATATCAATCTGGGGAAAAGGTGATCAGACGGAGAAATCGCAAACAACAAGCGTCCAGCTCATCTTTGCATTATGCACAATCACTAATTAACCGCGTTCACAGCTAATAACTCAAACAAGAGTTTTATAAAAATCCTTAAAGTGAATCTGAAGCTGGGGGCCCCGAAAAAACAAATGCCGAAGCTGGCAGCCTGCTGAGAGCGGAAAGGGATACCTATTTTCCTCCGTCGTTCCTTCACGGACCAGCACCCAAAAGCACATACTTCAAAGGGGATAGAAAGGGAAAAGAGAAAGCCTGTTAAGAAAGGCTCAAGGAGAACAGCAGGAGCTCACGGCTTTACAGACCTGCGGTGCGTCGTAGTCGGCGGGCGGCTCTCCCGTCACGGCGCTGCTACTCGGGCTCTGCTTCTCCAGGGGCGCCCCACTCAGAAGCTCCTCCGCCGACAGGATGGGCACCGGCGGCGGCGGCCAAGACGCCTCGGGCACGGAGCGCGCCGGCGCCGCCACGCACAGGTTGTAGGAGTAGGGCAAGGTGCCCTCGCAGAAGTCGGCCGGGAAGGCGGCGCCGGCCACCGAGAAGCGCTGCGCGCCCAGGCAGCGCAGCACGCCGGGCGGCCCGGCCCGCCGCAGCCGCGCCAGCACGGCCAGCGCCACGCTCAGCACGAAGAGCGCCGACAGCAGCGCCAGCGCCAGCACCAGGTAGAACTGCAGCTCGGCCGCCGGCGCCTCGGCGCCCGCCGGCCGCTCGCTCAGCTCCGGCAGCGCCTCCTGCAAGCTCTCGGCCAGCACCACCTGCAGCGTGGCCGTGGCCGACAGCGCCGGCTGCCCGTGGTCCTTCACCACGGCCACCACGCGCTGCTTGGCCGCGTCCCTCTCGGACACGGCGCGCGCCGTGCGCACCTCGCCGCTGTGCAGCCCCACGCGGAACAGCGCCGGCTCCGACGCCTGCACCAGCTCGTACGACAGCCACGCGTTGCGCCCCGCGTCCGCGTCCACCGCCACCACCTTGGCCACCAGGTAGCCGGCCTCGGCAGAACGCGGAACCACCTCGAACGCCGCCGCAGCCGAGGCACCTCCCGGAGCCCCGGCACCCGCGCCCGCCGCCGGCCACAGCACCCGCGGCGCGTTGTCGTTGCGGTCCAGCACGAAGACGCGCACCGTGGCCGTGGAGCTGCGCGCCGGCGCGCCGCCGTCCTGCGCCCGCACCGCCACCGCGAACTCGCGGCACTGCTCGTAGTCGAAGGAGCGCTGCGCGTACAGCGCGCCGCTCCGCGCCTCCACCGACACCAGCGCCGCCGCGCCCGCCGCGCCCGCGCTGCCGCCCGCCAGCCAGTAGCTCACGCGCCCGTTGGCGCCCGCGTCCGCGTCCCGCGCCTGCACGCGCACCACCAGCGCGCCCGCCGCGTTGTTCTCCGCCACGTACGCGCTGTACGCGCCCTCCTCGAACACCGGCGCGTTGTCGTTCACGTCCGACACCTCCAGCACCAGCTCCGCGCTGCTCCACAGCGCCGGCCTGCCCCGGTCCCGGGCCACCACCGTCACGCGGTGCTCGGACGCCTGCTCGCGGTCCAGCGCGCTCGCCGTCACCACCTTGTACGAGCCGCCCGACGACGCCACGATCGACAGCGGCGCCTCGCCCGACAGCTCGCACGACACCTGACCGTTCTCGCCGGAGTCTCTGTCCCGCACTTTCAGCAGGGCCACCACTGTGCCTGCCGGCGCGTCCTCGGGCACCTGGTTCGACATCGACGTCACCGTCAGCTCGGGTGGGTTGTCATTCACGTCTACCACCTCCACCTCCACTTTGCAGTGCGCCACCAAACCGCCACCGTCCCTTGCTTCCACGGCCAGGCGGAAAGCCCGTGTATCCTCGAAGTCCAGCGCCTCCTGTAGCGTGATCATTCCTCTCTCGGCATCCACCAAAAACTTCTGAAGCACCTTGGCCGGCATTTCCCCGAAACCGTAGGTGATGCGGGCGTTGGACCCGGCGTCGGCATCGGAGGCAGAAACATTCAACACCGTCGAGCCGGGAGGCGCGTCCTCCCGCAGGCTGACCCGGTACCGGTCCTGCGCGAACACGGGTGCGTTGTCATTGGCGTCGGTGACGTTGATCCAGAGCTGAGCGGTGCCGCTCCGGGGCGGGTCACCGCCATCCAGCGCCGTCAGTACCAACCGCAGGCTCTGCTCCTTCTCCCGGTCCAGGGAGTGGCGCAGCACCAACTCAGCGAATTTGCTGCCGTCCGTGCTCTCCTTTACCTCCACCGCGAAATACTCGTTAGGCTCCAGTTCGTAGCCTTGCAACGAGTTGCTGCCCACGTCCGCATCCTCGGCAACACCCAAGTAAAATCGGGCGCCGGGAGAAGTCAACTCGTTGATCTCCAGCTGGAAACTTTCTCGCAAGAAACGCGGCGCATTGTCATTCACGTCCTCAATGACCACCTCAACGTGGAAAATGTTCAGCGGGTTGTGCACCAGCGCCTCGAAGCTGACAGAGCAGGACGCCGACTCGCCACACATCTCCTCCCGGTCCAGCCTCTCGTTCACGTACAGGTTCCCGTTTTCCTCATTCACCGTGAAGTATTGCTTCTCCTCGCTCAGCCGCAGCTTGCGCGCCGGCAGCTCGTCCGCGCTGAGCCCCAGGTCCCGCGCCAGCGGCCCCACGAGCGAGCCTCTGCCCAGCTCCTCGGGGATGGCGTAGCGGACCCGCTCCGCCGCCGCCCGCCACCACAGGCACAGCAGCAGCGCGCCCAGCAGCGCTCGCCCACAGCCCGGCCCGCGCCTCTGCCGCCGCCTCACCGCCATTCTCTGTCGCCAGCGCTCGCCGCGCTCCTGCCTCCTGCCGCTGCCCTGCCTCCCTTCCAGCCGCTCTCGCCACACAGCGCAGGGGCCGCCGCTCTGACAGCGAGCCCGCTCTGGCCGCCTCTCGCCGCCGCCGCTGCTGCTGCTACCGGCGGTGCCGCTGCCGCTCTGGCCGGCGCCGGGCGAGCCACCAGCCTGCGGGGGCAGGACGCTGCGGCGGCGGCGGCGGCTCCAGCGCCGCTCGGCCTTGGCCAACAGCGGCACCCGGAGGCGCCGCGACGCCACTGCAGCCGCCGCATGACCGCGCTCCAGGGGGCCCGGCTTTGGCCGGGGCTCAGGGGCTGCACCGCCTCTGGGGTTTCTTTCAGACTGGAATCAGCAAGGTCAGAAGTGCTTGCTTAATATGACTCTAAAGGAGTTGAAACAGAGTGTCTGTCGGGTGTTTGTAGGTCATCTCCTTGAGTCCCAATGAATAGTCAGAAGCAAATAATCATGTTAGAGAGATAAAGAATGTTATCAAGGTGCAGCTATAAGATGGAGAAACGATATTATAGCTCTAGAAGTCTCTTAAGAACATTTTAGTACTCTGTTAGTTATCTTGAAGTCGTGTTTCCTTCTCTGGGATGAATTACTCTGATAAATATATCAGCCTCCAGCAATGTTTATAGCATTATAACATAGGTATAACATACATTGTTTTCTTTCTGATCCAGAAATGTTCCTTCTCTTTCATCTCCTTTCTTGAGGAGCTGTCAATGGGAAAGTGCAAAGCCACATCAAGTCTTTCATAGAAATTCACCAGCCTATCAAAATCCCTCTAGTTGGCATTTCTGCCCTCTCATGGATCAACTCAGCTTGTTTCAGCTGCTAATTTGAGGGTGCACTCAATCCCATTGTCGATGAAAGTATTAAATAGCAGCAGTCCCAGTACAGGCCACAGGTACACAACACCATCCTGATTTCCTCTTGGACATCAAGCCATTGACTATAATTCTGTTGAGTTGACCATGCAACCAGTAGTGCATCTATCGAACAGTCTCCAGCTGAGTGGCCACCAGATTCTGGGCTACCGTGTGGGAAACACCCTGCACATATTCTCCCACTGGCTCCTACTCTGTTCGTGGAAACCATGGCTGGTGGCCACTCTACCCAGTGAGGAGTGCAGCAGAGGTCATGTTGTATTCTTCTGTTATGGACAAGTGTGCCTGGGTGACCACACTACGACTATGAAACCTTTCCTTTTATAGCTGTAAATACCACAGGTGTGTATGTGAACTGCACCTGCACTGGGACAATCGGAACAGATGTCACCTTCCGCATAAAACCAGACACCCTGAGGTTGATCTCATGACAACAAGCACTGCAAATTTAGAAACACGGCGAAATTAGCAGATCAGGTGCAACAACATTTCTTAGGCTCCACTTATTGGGCAGAAGCAGCTTAACTTTCATGGTACTCCATCAGGCATACACTTGTGTTAACTATGATATATAACAAGAAAGGAAATTGTCACCTGTTCTCCTATAACTTCCCTGTGTTTGCTCCAAACCTACACAGCTGTTGAGTTCATTTCTGGCAAAACTTGTTGTGATGGATAAAGCAATACGATTAAACAAAAAGGCAGGTTCATTTGTCTGCTCTCCAGCATTCTCATAAGAAACTGAAGGATTCTAAAGCACATAAAAGATAAATGGCCAAAATAATAGAGGAATGGTCATCCAACATAAAATGACTCTTCAAACTAGTGGTCTAGAGGAGTTCTCCCCCCCTCTTTTATCACACACACAATTCCACAGAGATGCACTTTCTACAAAGGTCATGTTCACATCTATTCATCCAGACATGAACAGAATTCAAAGATACCTTCACATCTCCTGCCGTTCACACCTGCTGTAGCAAGAGCAAGAAGCACTAGTACAATGCATTCCTAAAATACTGTAAACCTACATACACAGGAAACAAAAAAGACAAGGGGTGGTGATGGAGACTCAACAGAAAGTCTTCTTGCTCTTCACTGCGCTGTTGAATTCATCCCTGAGAGCACATGGAAGTGATTCATATCTCAACATACAAGTGTGGCCCTCAAGTCTTACTCTGGACTACATAGCAGGGGAGTCATTTTAAGAAATACACATCACCTTTCAGAAATGATTTTTTTTTCTATGTAGCTTGCTCACCTCTCACAAACATGAAGCCATAAATTTAAAGATCCTGTCACAGACCTCCTTCTCAAGCTCAGTCTTTTGGGAAACTACAACAGATTCTATTTTAACTTCTGCTTCATATTCCACACACACAAAATTCTGTTCTAGGTGTCTGAGGTAAGTATTTGCTGCAAAACAACAATCACAATTTCAAAAGCAGAAGCACTGACCAGAAATGAAGAAAAAGACAATGCTCTTACAGGAAACGAGGGCCTGAAAGAAAGTCCATTTACACTTACGAAGAAATTCTACATCACTATATCACAAGAAGGTACAGATGGATAATGGATTATTAAGTTATTCTACCCATGCATCATGGTTTTACATGCACAGTTACTGTGAAAAGCTTTAATGCCGGAGAACTATCACCGCCTCTCAGGACAAAGAAATCAGGATCATAGAAGAAATGGCACTGCCCTTGGCATCAGGCATGAAATCAAACAATTTCTCAGCCAAAGCCACAATGACCCACCTATTTTCCTGGTTCAAAGGCAGCCTCTCACCCTCCTTGCCCTGCTTTTACAGCCTTTAGTTGGACCTTTGACATATAACCACAAATTTGGTATATGTCAGACATGGGGGAAAGAGAATTTTATTCTGTCCCATTTTAAGGAAGTGTAAATTTATCAAAGTGCTTAGTGTTTAGTGATGTCCACCTTCAAGGGATGCATGAGAATTTCTCTTCCATCCTGGTAATTATAGAACTCTGGTGTTTGCAGGATTATTTTTTGGTGTTCGCAGGGTTGCCAGTCATAATGAGGACTAGCTTTACTCCTTAAAAAAAACCCCACAAAAACTCTGAAAACCCACCCCCAAAGTGTACAACAAAGAAACCTAGTCTATAACAAGTATATGGGAGGCTCACACAGGAGCTCACACAGTAGACCCCAGACACAGGCATTTATTTGACTGTGAAAAAAAGGATAAAGCCTGGAACCACAGCTGTGGGCCTCATGCAACAACTAGGACAAACTGAATTTTTTTACCTTCCTTTTAGTCACTTCAAACGATATCACAGTTAACTCCTCCACCTGCTCTGTCTGGACAGAGGGAGCTCCTCTCCTTGTCCAAGAATCACATAACAGGAAAGTTAAAATTGCAGACAGACACCATTAAAAGAAAAATTGCACGCACAACCACTCAGATCCCAACCATCACAATACGGATCCATGCACAAAGGCTATTCTGTTCATCCCATTAATTTGAACCAATGTAAAATGTCTTAAAGGATATAAGCAGTCAGCACCACAGTCAAAGACCCAGTTGTCGAAATATCATCTCAAACACAACACCATTCTTCTTTAGCACATGGGCTCTTTGGAAGGTGTGTGACTCTACCGCTCTTAATGAATAATGTGCTGAACCCACAGCTTGGCCATTTGAGTCCAAACCATGCAATATCAAAAAAAAAAAAAAAAAAAAAAAAAAAACCTTCAGACTCGTTGTCAGAAGGCCAGCAATAAATTCTGGGAATTGACGGAACACATGCCATGTCTCCACCAGTACCTCCTCATACAAAGCATCCCAAATTCGCTTCTCAAACCCTTCACAGCTCACATGGTTATCATAGGTCTTCATAACTGGCACAGAGACATCACTAAAAGAAATGTTACACAAACCGTTTCTCCTTACCACGGATATTTAATTTCTCACTTGTGCATGACTTGTGCATGACAAGCAAGAGCACTTCTTACAGCGACATTTTAAGGAAACATGTCTTTCTCTTTCCAGCTCTAAACATGAAAGGCAAGTATAGAACAGCCAGGCAAATGCAACGGATCTGATCTTTCACACACTATCAGAGAGAAAGGATCACCTTCAGAACATCAAAAGAGCAAGGCAGGAAGTGAAAACCTGCAGAAAGAAAGAGATCACAACACACTCTTCTAGATCGTGTAACTAGGAGTAGGTAATTCATTCAGATGTGTAGTATGTAGTGACAACACAGCTTGAGCTTCCCAAAGTTTCCATATGGTACTTGCCATAAGTACGTGACTAAGCTGTGAAGTTACAAAATTATGACAACATGCGAACACATACAAAGAACCTCCCAGGGCTTTCCATACACATGGAATAACATGTCTTCTAGCCAAATATTTGGGGAAGGAAAACCTCATATTTCAGATAGGCACTGAACATGGAAAGGAGGATAACATTCCTTTGCGTACTTCAACAGACTCTCATGCACAACTCCCAAGATTTGCATTACAATCCTTTACAAAATCCATGGTGTTCCTTGACCCTCAAAATTGGCAAACACTTGGCACCACAGGCCAGTCTCCCAGGTAATTTCTCTTCAACGTGCCACAAAATCTCAGTGAAAACTTAACATAAATATTCATGTATCTAGGAGGATACATAAGTCTAGTCACTGCTGTTTCGTGAAGAAACTTCAAAATTCTAAAACTACAATAGCTGTGGATCTCAGGAGAGACTCCGTCAGTGTATATCACCATACAATCTTCACCTCCCTATACCTCCACTAGCTCCATGGATATATCGCCTCTCAACCGCCAATAGATTTTGCCACATCATGTATTTTAAAACCAGGAGATATACCGTCCTTTTAAAACACTGCTTGATAAAAACACACAGACACAAAAGAAGGAACCTTAAACCACCAAGAGCCTCTCCGACTACCTTTTAAACTAAGCATCGCAACCATGTCCACTTCATTGCAAAAAGAGGCATCAAATTTCAGCGCATCTGTAAATGAGGGTTTGCCTTCCTTGTCGGCAATTGCAGAAAACAGAACACGGTGAAAAGAGTAGAGAAACAAGACAGAAAAGTATCAAGAAACATAATGGTACGGGGAACTCACCGGAAGAGGGGCTGGGTCCGCCAGTGGGCCGCCGGCAGTATCCTCCTCCCCGAGCAGAGGCGCGGGCTCGTCGGGCGGCGGCCGGGCCGGCAGGGTGTCGCAGCAGCTGCCGCCAGAGAAGCGCAGCTGGCTCTTGCGCGAGTCGGCCGTGAGCGACACCTCGTGCGAGTAGGACTGCAGGAAGGCGCGCACGCCGTCGATGCCCACGAAGTGCGAGACCGGCACGCCGCGCAAGGCGCCGCTCTCGGCCGCCAGCAGCTGCTCGCGGCGCCAGCGGCGCAGCCGCAGCGCCAGCAGCAGCAGCAGGAAGGCCACGAACAGGCAGGACACGGCGGCCACGGCCAGCACGAGCCAGCGCGTCAGGCTGCCGGCCGGCTCGCCCGGCGCCGCCGCCTCGGCCGCGCTGCCCAGCTCGGCCAGCAGCTCGGCCACGCTCTCGGCCAGCACCACGGTCAGCGTGGCCGTGGCCGACAGCGCCGGCCGCCCGTGGTCCTTCACCAGCACCACCAGGCTCTGGCGCGCCGCGTCGCGGGCCAGCGGCGAGCGCGCCGTGCGCACCTCGCCGCTCTGCAGCCCCACGCGGAACAGCCCCGGCTCCGTCGCCTTCGCCAGCTCGTACGACAGCCACGCGTTCTGCCCCGCGTCCGCGTCCACCGCCACCACCTTGGCCACCAGCGCGCCGGCCTCCGACGAGCGCGGCGCCAGCTCCACGCCCGACCACGCACCGCCCGACCAGCCCGCAGCCGCCGGAGCCGTGGGCGGAGGGTACAGCACCTGCGGCGCGTTGTCGTTCTCGTCCACGATCAGCAGCCGCACCGACACGTTGCTGCTCAGCGCCGGCGCGCCGCCGTCCTCCGCACGCACCCACAGCTCCAGCTCGCGCACCTCCTCGTAGTCCAAGGAGCGCAGCGCGTACAGCGCGCCCGTCTCCGCCTGCACCGACACGTACGACGACAGCGGCGCGCCCCGCACCCGCCCCTCCGACAGCCGGTAGCGCACGCGCGCGTTCTGCCCCCAGTCCGCGTCCGTCGCGCGCACCGTCAGCACCAGCGCGCCCGCCGCGTTGTTCTCCGCCACACGCGCGCTGTAGCGCTCCTGCGCGAACACCGGCGCGTTGTCGTTCACGTCCAGCACCCGCAGCGCCAGCACCGCGCTGCTCTGCAGCGGCGGCGACCCGCCGTCGGCCGCCCGCACCGTCACGTTGTACTCCGGCACCTGCTCCCGGTCCAGCTCTTTCGCCGTCACCACACGGTAATAGTCCTCAAAGGACTTCTCCAACCGAAACGGGACATCCCCGTCGAGCGAGCAACGCACCTCGCCGTTGGCCTCCGAGTCGCGATCCTGCGCATGCAGCAGGGCCACAACAGTCCCCGGCGGGGCGTCCTCCGAGATCTCGCTCAGTGCCGACCGCACCGAAACCTTGGGCACGTTGTCATTGACGTCTGTCACAGTGATCACTACTTTCGCCGTGTCAGAGAGCTCTCCACCGTCCCGGGCCTGCACCTCTAGTTCATGGAAGGAGATTTCCTCGAAATCCAAGTCATCCTTAACAGCTATTTCTCCTGTCTCAGAGTCCAGATTAAAAAGATCAGAAGTCCGGTCTGAAATTTTGTGGAAATCGTATTTTACCTGTCCGTTCAGACCCTCGTCGGCGTCCGTGGCCG
>VZTE01000207.1:19311-37304 GCA_013397775.1 Eulacestoma nigropectus
TTCCCCCCCACACTGGAGCTAGACAACCAATGACCAGAAAGATGACCAAAAGACTGGAGCACATGACAAAACTCAGAATGCTGTGTATGTTCAGCCCAAATAAGAGGTACAGGGCTTTTTTCACAGTGTGGATAAATAATTGTTGGGAGAAATAAAGAACACAGAGGAACTCATGTCAGGCTCATGTCAGTGGTGATCTAGGAAAACAGAGGAAGAAAAGGGCACAACCCAAAACACAGGAAATTCTGCTTAAACCTAAGGGCAAAAAAAAACCCCAACACTGTAATTGTGATCAACAGGTTGCCCTGAGATATTGCAGAATCTTCATCCTTGCAGGTATTTAAAACATGACTGGACACACAAAAAACATCATTGCTCCTCTATTTACCTGTCATGAGCTCAAGTCATATGAAGTTTGTTTTCTAATAAAATATGACATATATCAAAATGATTGTACTTCCTTTGTCTCCTTTCAAAGTTTCCAGTGTTGCCTCTTACACACCCTAAATCAAAATGAAATCTAAAAGAAATAACAAGGCTGTCTCCTTTCTTTTCTTTTTTGTCTTTTTCTTCCCCTCCTGTTCTTCCTGCACTGGATGCATAATTTTCAGTTTCCATATACTCAAACTATTAAATCTAGGCAAGCTATAGAATGAAAGATTAGCAGTAAAGCTCTGTTACTTGTGTAAGGAATGGAACAAGTCTTCATTCCTATCCAAAATTCTACAAACAAAATAAATTAGCAGTGTGTCACCATCAGACATGGTATTGATTTACAGAAGAGGTGATGACTGACTAAAAGCTGACCACTGGTTGTGTGGACAGTGCCAGATTTCTGTCCAGAAAACAGACATGAATGGCAAGTAAATGGCCATGATCCTTAACTAAACAATTAACAAAAATTAACAAATTAAACAAAAATTGTCAGAGTTGATTCCCTCAAGAAAACCTTTACTTTAGTCACAAACTGTTCACAAATTCAGTTTGGTGCTTTTTAATAAAATCCTTTTTATTATTTAAATTTTATCTTGTTGCCATCATCAGCTTTGGTGGGAAGCAGCACAAGTACTGTGGTATGAAAAATAAGAAAAAAAGGAGAAACAGCTGTTTTTCAGATGAGTTGTGAATGGGATTCCAACCAAAACCAGTGGGAAACAACAAACATTGAGTAAGGAAGAAGAAAATTTCACTAGATGCTAAATCTTCTGCATGCCTCTGAAGCCTTTATGAAAAAGCTGTTCCCCTTATCAGCAAGGAATCACTCAGCGCTACTTCTCATACCCTTATACCACAAACTTGTCATACCTCATACACACTTCCATGAACCCATCTCAACTGAAAGTTTAGGCATTTGGAAACCATTTTCACAAGGTCTTACAGTTCAATGTTGTCACCAGTGACATTTCACCCACAGAGGAGTTCATGGCATTTCAGACTATCTTATATCCGGAGGAAAGACCAATTGGAACAAATTTGTCAGTGTCTGGAGATTTTTTTTTTTTTCTTTTAATTGCACATAGAAGATGGCATTGAGTTATAAAGCGAAGTAAGCATATTAATGTCAAATCACAATGAAGTTAGTTATCAGAAATTCAAGAGTATAAGATGGCTACTTCAGAGGTAAAGGAGATTTCAGTAGAAGAGTCACAGATTTATTGTATTACCCAGTTTTCTTTGGGGTGAAATCATCTGAAGTCTGGTCTAATTCTTGTTCTGTAAATATCAGTGACAAAATTAACTGAAGTGACCAGTCTCAGCAAGCAGAACCTTTCACGGGCACAAGAGTCAGGTATGCTGGATGTTGCATTGTTCTACTGCTGACCTGTTCCCATCTGAGGGAATGAGATACACACTGTCAGAGCTTTTCTCCCTGAAGGAAAAGGAAAGCTTGAACCTTTTTAATGCATCAAATTTCTTTGGATTCTTTTTCCATATATCTTGAGGAGAGAAAAAGAAGAATAAAGAGGAGATAGTAATTGGTTATATAATGATCCTTATGGTCTTGTGATATCTGTAGTTAAATGTCTCATATGGAGAGAAGACAGAATTTAATACAAGAGCGGGCTTTCTGACGTACTTCCCTATATCTTTCATTCAGCTACCCATGTAGATTTATGCCTGTTTCTGGAGTTCCTTATTACATTTTACGTGCGATTAATAATTTTTTTCATTCAACACACATTTTATTTCTTTATGAGTCAGAATCCACTTGCCCTTTGTCTTTGGAGTAGTTGAGTTCTGGTCACTGGAGGCTTGACTTAGAATTCAATGGAGACTGACTCAGGTTCTTGTCTGTGATACTTATGCTATATTCTCATTTAATATGTTGATTGCAAGTTTCTTTTTTACAATCTCCCATATTTCTCCACTTCAATAGCCCAAATTTAAGTTGCTTTCCTATTTCATCATTCTGTGCTGCAAGCAAAAGTAAGGCAAAATCAACAACTGTGGCTAGCAAATAGATTTTTAACCTATCATAAGAAAAGTACACATAGTTATTCCTCAAACTTTGACAGAGATGCTTTCTTATGAAGTACATCTTTTGAAAAGAAACAGTGGATCTTTGAAAGGAACACTTTGATCAAATTCAGTAATCCTGCTTCACATTATCGTTTACTGTTGTTATTTTTAATAAAGAAATACTTTCTCCTCCCTTTTTTTTTTAATCCTGGGAGGCTAATCCTGGATTTTAATACCAGGATCGTCTACCAGTTCTGACATTGCCCTTTATGCAAATAAAATCAATCATGGTATTAAAGTGGCTTACAATCATGAAGCAAATTTGGGTGGGATGTGATTTTTTTACAATTATATTTGGCCAGGAATATACAGGAAAAAAAACTTGAATATGTTTTTTATTTACTTGGTGTTATGTCTCCAAAGCTTCTTTGATTGAAAGAAAGTACTTCTTTTGGGAAGAAGTGAAAATGTATTTATTAGAGCTCTGACTAAAAGCATTTCATAAGATAGTAAAATCTGTTGGAAACAGACCCAGTGGAATTCATGCATTTTGGAAGAAAGACAAAGAGAAAAAAAGATATGGCAGACATGATATTGCATAACGTCTGATAGTCTGAGACTTTTACTTGTCCTCCTGTTTTGTCTGTGGTGGAGTGAACTTTCTTCACAGTAGCTGGTATGGGGCTGAGTTTTGGAATTGTGCTGAACACAGGGTTGATAACACAGATATGTTTTTGTTCTTGCTGAGCAGGGTTTACACAGTGCCAAGGCCTTTTTTGCCTTTTATGCAGCCACGCTGGTGAGGAAGTTGGGCGTGCATGGGAGGCTGGGAGGAGACACAGCCTGGACAGCTGACCCCAACTGACCAAAGGGATATTCCAGACAATATGACATCATATATAAATATAAATATATCCAGACCATATGACTCAGTATATAAAGTTCGGGGAAGAAGGAGGAAGGGGAGAAAGTTTGAAGTGATGGTGTTTGTCTTCCCAAGTCATTATTACATGTGATGGGGCCCTGCTGTCCTGGAGATGGCTGAACACATATCTACCCATGGGAAGCAATATATTCATTCCTTGGTTTTCTCACCTTGTGTTTGTGGCTTTTGCCTTCCCTATTCAAGTGTCTTTATCTCAACCCACATGTTCCTCTAGCTTTTACCATTACAATTCTCTCCCCAATCCTAGTGGTGAGGGATTGAGCAAGTGGCTATGTGGTGCTGGGTTGCTGGCTGGGCTTAAACCAAAGCACTGTCTTTTACTAGGCACTGTTATTACATCTAAGATAAAACTAGTCTGATCACTCCTGAATCAATTCAAAACTTGCAGCAGTTTTCAGCCCATTGTATGCTCAGTGTAAGCATACTGAAAGGTGGGAGGTATAACACCCTCAGTCATTCACTTTTAATCCACTGATGGAAGTTTCATGGAGCCCTCAGGAAAGTCCTCAAGAAGGAACCGAGGCAAGCAATGAAGGACAGAAATATCCAGTTACCATGAAAAGAATATTTTTCTTAAAAACATACTACATCCTATATCTCTCCATCCTTGAATGAGATCAGCAAAATAGCTTAGTTGATGAGCCTGGGAATTGTGATTCATAGCTCCACTTTGTTCTGAAAATCATGGTTTCAATAAAACACTGTTTTTATGATCCATCACAAGTTCCTCTACATGTTGTCTTCTGACAATTCCTTCATATTCCAGAAATGTAATAACCTTGATACTTTTCCCATAGGCTTTATAAATGTCACTACTGCTAAGTTAATTCTCTTTAAAAAAAAAAAGATACTTGTGCATCTGCTTATAAGCAAAGTGCCTAAACCCTCAATAAAAATAGAAAAAATTGAAAATTAGTTGGCAGAGTCATTGTACCTAGAGGATGTTTCCACTCACTCTTGAGTAGAAAACTGGAGGCTGGCCATCTGTATTTCTCTTTACATCATCTGTACAGATTAGTTCTCCAGTGAAGTTTAGACTCCCAAACACATGTAAATATCTGTATATAAAACCTTAAGTGTAGTAATCCTAATCTCAAAAGTGATCCCACCCTTGAGACTTGTTTCTTTTACTCGGATAAAGCCAACAGGTACCATTTGAAATGTCCTTTGCATATCACAGGCATCTGCATTGAACTCAGATGACCAAGAGATAATTTCAGTCTTCAGCAGCAAGTGAAGACCAGAGCACCTAAATTAAACTGAATTCTTATGTTTAGGAAAATGACTCATGCCCAGTATGTTTACTTAATATGAAACTTTTATTTTATCTCATAAATGGAAAAATCAAACGCAAAAGAATCCTGGTGTAGTTGCTGCTTAACATAATGAATGTACTTCTTTGTTCAATTTATCTCAGTCATTCCTGCTTAGGATATCCTTCAGGATAGACATGTCCTTGTATTATAGTTCAAGTACTATTAACCCATGGAATGGAATCCTTGAACAGCAGAGGAAAACAGAAGGAATATTGGATAGTTGTGATATTTGTGTGAAAGCTAAGGGATGAAGCTACTAATTTGATATCAAGCACAGTGAGAGATTATTATAATATGGATTAATATCTTTTTTTACCTTTGGTCATCCTGTGGAATGGTGGGGAAAATAAATGGGAAAAAACTCTCTCCCACTTCTGAGGATACACTTTTAATACAAACTCTCATAGGTCCAGAAAGTGAAGTTTGCAATGTGCCCTCTGAAAAGTTCACATACTATCATGCAAAATGTACTGCAGTTATTCCTGATTATGCATATTAAGAAATCATCACATCTAAGTGTTTGTCAGTCTTGAATTATATTCAGAGGTATAATATAAAAGAAGAAAATTCTTCCAGGAAATTCTAAACCTCTGTGGTGTGGGATCAAAATTATCATTAGCATTATAAGAAAAATCCTCACAGTCTTTATTTTCCAAGAACTGAGGCTTTTTTTCACTGCTCCCTCACCCCCTTTTTTCTTTGTTTTTGCTTTATTTGTTAGTTGATGATTCTTAACCTTGATCTGTTTGAGAAAAAAATTAATAGTTTAGTGTATTTATTCAGTGGATTCTTTTATGGATCTTTTATAGTCAGCAATTCTGTGAGACATCACCAAGAAGAAAAGAGCAAAGAAATATAAGGTCTTATAATTAGCAACGTATGAAAGAAATTATAATGAGTGTACATGAGGTGAGAATGCAAATCTTCCCTACATCTTCGTAGATGAAGGTGTTGGGAATCAGTAGTTAATCCATGGAGATTTTACTAATGAGCCGACAGGACTATAACAATTCAGCAGATATTTAATAAATACTTAAAATATGTTTATACATCTGTTGTTTTCTCTTTTGTGGGTTGTAATTAAAACAGCAATCGTCTCTCTCTTGGGCAGCATTGTTTTGAAGGCAACACTTGCAGTGAGAAAGAAGAGAATGAATTGCTGGGTTTAGAAGATTTGCTCTCTAGGTAGATCTCACACTGGCTTTGCTGTAGTTTGGAGAGTTTTATTCTTTCTTGCTGCAGTTACTTTTGTATAACTATGCTAAACAACCTGCTGTCACCAATTTGTAAGCCATTAGTCATGGATTTTTTTTTAGCCACTTTATTTTTTCCATTTTTAAAAAATGGAAATAAAAGTCTAGAAACATCCAAACAGAATGTTTCATCAAGAGTTAAATAGCTACAGAAAAGTAAAATATATCAGTGCCACGTAATGAAAATTAAATTACTCCTTTAATACCTAAAGAATGAAAAACTGAAGTTTAATCATGAACTTTCTTCAAGACTTTTAATGCAGTGCTTGTATTTGTAGTTCTCCTAGCATTTTCAAAGCAAGAGCTTCAGCAAAAGAAAGTGCTTTACCAGAGGACCTTTTCATCAATGTTATTTCTTACCACATCGTAGTTCTTTAAAGAGCTTGTATATTCCATGTATCAATAATGTCAGTAATTGTCAATATAGAAACTGATAATTAGAACTTCATGACGATTATCTCCTCAGCTACTGTCTCTGCAAATTTGACCTCAGTTTGATTCAGAACACACAATTTGAAATTATCATCCAAAAAAGTATCTCAAATATAACATCAGCCAACAATTATATTTAAACTAGAAAATCCATTAGACCAGAAACCTCTCTTTTAGCATTTGCCAAGGTAATAGTCATAAAAGTGCTTCCTTCTGCATGTCTCTAACCAAGAACTTCATGTGTTATTTCTTTCAAGAATACTCCAATTCAAAGTTAGCCACTTTAGTGATATTATATTTTACCTAGAAATTTTTTTTCGTTTTGTTTTGGTTTTGTTTCGTTTTGTTTAATATCTAGCCTGTCATTCTGCATGGCTACCTTTCTCTTGCAAGTAGATGTGAATTTGCTCTGTCACTAAGGAGCAGCAACTTTTTTCAGCAGTGGTACTGTCACAAAATCGTCTGGACTCAGTGCAACTTCTATTTTAATACTTTTCCTTATAAAAGTATCTGACCATCATAATTTTTACCTCAAGGTCTGAGCTGAAGGGAAAAATAATTTAGGACATATTTACTAGGGAAAGATCCCTTCTTTACCTTTTTCACATATTAGTGGGGCCTTTAGATTATTTTATTTTCACCATTGGAGTATTTACATATCCTAATTAGAAGTTAAAAAGTTTGGTTTTCAATGAGCTGCTCCACCAAGAAATTGGTATTCAGAACTTAGCATTTCTATGAGAATATATATTTCATAACCTTATAATTATGAAATGGCTGAAGGGATTTTCTTTGAAGGGATTTTCTTCTAAGGTTCCAGAAACATTTGCTTTAGGAAGGAAGCCAAGCATGAACAGAAATAAACTTTAAGAAGTTTGTTTTATTAAGTCCAAAAATAGCTTAATAAGGAAGGAGGTCTTTTATACAGCAAATTTCAATTTAGATTTTATTGCTATTGAAAGCTGTCAGTTTACAAAGAAATATAAATTTCATTCCCAGGAAAGAACTAACTTCTTCATTTAACCGTTATTTTTAATGAGAACCCATTTCCCATAAATAGCAACAATTATCTCTCAATGACTGTCTTCCACTTTGATTCTGAAAACGACAGCAGATTTTATCTGCACACAATATCTATATATATATTATTTAGGCATAATTCATACTAAAATGTTTCAGTTCCAATAAATCTGAAAAGTAGGTTAAAATACAGCTTTAATCTGAAAAATGACTGCACAGATTGATGGTTAAATTGACTAATAGTTGAACAAAATGACAAAAGATTTATCATAACAAATGCACATAAAGGATCCAAAATAAAGATAATGCAGCATAATGAGACAGAGAAAAAGGACTTTGATGGAGAAGGAAATAATAGGCAATATATTTAGTCTCTGTTCTTCTCAGCCTCTCATGCAAGGAAACCTGAACTTACACTGTACACCATCTAACTTACAACATTTTTGTTTGCTGTTTAAGGATCTGAAGCATTGTCTGCATATAGATGCAACAAATCTGCGTAAACTCACCCATCAACACATACCCTTTAACGTAATAAGGACTTTCCTTCATGTCTTTTCAAGACTTTTCCATTTACCAGGACAGTGAAATTGATATATGTACCTGTCTATTTGCTGTTCATGCAATGAGGAAATACTTTTTCCTCTGTAATGAAGCGTTCGTTACTTCAGACAGAAACATCAAGAGCTTTCATGAGATCCCTACTGGAACCACTTGTTCCCTCTCCACATGTTATGAACAGATGTCTAATTTGGAGTCTGGCTTTCAAAAAGTTCAAATCATGTGCAGTAATGAGGAAAAAAACATAGTAACTTTTGCTATGCTGTGTGATGTTGGTAATGAATAATTTATTATTTTTTTCACAGTTCTTGATTTTCAGTGTACTGTTGTTCACTGCTTGTTCTGCACTTTGCCAAACTTGTGCTATATCCCGATCTTACAGTATTTTCACATGGATTCAGGCTCCTTATTTACACTTGCAAAAAGTCGCTCTTCAGTTTTCTTGCAGGCTCCCTTTAAATACTGGAAGTCTGCAATTAGGTCACCTCAAAGACTTCTTGTATACCATTTTTCATGACTCTTTACACATTTTTATTTTGTTTTATTACTTAATCAGAATTATCTTCATTCTTTCCTATCTGATTTTAGTACTCATATTTTACTCAAGGAATAAACTCATTTCTTAAAATCATTAAGCTGGTTTTTGTAATGTAAAGGTTTTTTGATCATTCTATCTTCTAATATGTTTAAATGCATCTGTTTCTTTCATTATTTTTTAACCTGATTGTGTTTTGATTTTGTTGTGGGTTTGTTTTCGATTTTTGGGGTTTTTTCCCAGCTGTATTCAACAGAAGATCTAAAATATAAACTAGGATCCTGTGCTATGTCAATTGAGGAAAAAGGTATAGTGGGAGTTCATATCTTGTCTGACATGAGTTTGAAATTAGGATGTTTAGATGTAGATGCTTACATATGGAAATCTTCCTATATTCTAAAAGCATTGTCATAGCCCAAGGAAACATACTCCATACATTAAATTACACATGAAAAACAATACATTTATTCCCAAGTTAGATACATAAGTACAGGCAACAACCTCACTTGCTATCCTTATCTTGAACTGAATCCTGTTTCTGAGAATTTACAGTTATAAGTGTTGAAGCCAAATGAAATTTTGTTGCTGCTCAAAATCGACTACAAGACAAAATCCATTCAGAAAGAAGATTGAATTAATTTTATGCTCCAGGAGTGCTGCTGATAACTTCCTGACATGGGTGACCAAGGAGCAAAAAATATAAAAAGCTCTGCTGGACCTGGTACTTACAAATAAGGAAGAACTGGCCTTAGATATGAAATCTGGGAGCAATCTTGGCTGCAGTGACTGTGAGACAGTGGATTTCAGGGGTAAAAATACCAAATTGAAGGATCACAGCCTTGGATTGAAGGGGAGCATAATTTGCCCCATTCAGGACTCTGCTTCCAACAATCCCATGGGACATGATCCTGGAAAGCTGTCTGATTTTCAAGTACCACCTACTCCAAACTATAGCATCCCAGCTCTACCTCCTACCCAGCTTCACAAGGAGACAAGGAATGGGGGTTGTGGTCAGTGCATCATCCATGGCTTCTCCATTGCTCAGGGAGAGGAGTCGTTCCCCTGCTGCACCACGGGGTCCCTCTCATGGGAGACAGTTTTCCATGAACTTCTCCAACATGAGGACAGTGCCCTGCAAACTGCTGCAATGGGAGTCTATCCCATGGGCAACAGTACCTCTCAAATGGCTGCAATGTGAGTCACTCTTCCACAGGGTGCAGTCCTCCCACGACAGGCTGCTCCAGAGGGGGTCCTCTCTCCATGGGCCTCCTGTGGGGTCAGATCCTCCTCTCAGACACCCATCTGCTCTGGCATGGGGCTCCTCCATGGGCTGCAGGTAGATCTCTGCATCCCCATGTATCTCCATGGGCTGCAGGGGCACAGCTGCTTCACCATGGGCTACACCACAGGCTGCAGAGGAATCCCATCTCCGGTGCCTGGAGCACCTCCTCCTCCTCCTTCTCTACTGACCTTGGTGTGTGCAGAGTTATTACTCACAAGTTCTCACTCCGCTCTTCTTTGGCTGCAATTACCACTGTGAAATAACTTTTTTTGTCTTTTTTCTTAAATACATTACCATCATCACTAATTGGCCCAGCCTTGACCAGCAGCATGTCCATCTTTAGACCTGCCAGGGATTGGCTCTGCCAGACTTGAAGGAAGCTTCCAGCAGCTTCTCATAGAAGCCACCCCTCTAGGCCCCCACTGATACCAAAAACCTGGCTATGCAGACCCAATACAGATTCTGTGAAGTAGCTAGCTCATCGGAGGGGGAAGGTGCAGTGTTGGTGATCCTGACTTCAGCAAGGCTTTCCACAATGTCTCTCATATCATTCTTATAGACTAATAGAGGAAATATGGGTTAAATGAGTGATTGTTTTGCATATACTTCCTTTGTTATGTCGTAAAATATTCAGGGAAAAAATGCTTTTCACTGTTTATCTTCATGATGTACTAGTTTCTCCTGAGGGGTCTCTAAGTACCTCAGTTACAGCAAAATTATGTATGAAATTTGTCATGCATGACAAATACTCTAAATGACAGTCAACCCATATATATTGTCTGTCATCCAGACTCTACTAATCTGATGTAGCACCTTCAACAGAAACCCAAAAATACCCCCAAATTATGCTCAAACTTAATACTGTTGCCATGTTCCTTCCATTCTCATATATCCATGTCTCGATTGTTTTTCTACCTGCATGATGATTTTTCTGAGTTTTATTAGTTTTAATATTAATTTCATTGTGAACATTGTTACCTCCCACAGGCCTTTTAATAGTTTCTGTTACATGAGGAGAATGGTATTTAATGATTCCGAGTTCTAGACCTACTAAGGAAACTAATCCCATGCAAGGAGATGAGCCTATTTTGTCTTGGGCAAATGCCAAACCCTTTCAGTGAGAGACTGCTACATCAGATTTCTCAGCAAGAAAGAAGCAAAGAAATTAGTGTGTGTCTGAATCCGAGACGAAAATTAGCTATTTTGAAAAATGAATCTCTGATAAGTACAACAAGGATTTATGACTAAAATTGCAGCCAGCACAGATGGTATTTGATGACACTATCTCAAGGGGAAAAATATTATTTTTTTAATGTTAAAAAATCAGCTGTATAGGTTTGGAATTATTTGGCAGAATATAACACTCCTCTATGTACGCAATCAGTGCATCTGCAAATTGACAGTTAGATCCTGTTGGGAATCTGGAAGGTATTTCAAGCATGTACTGTCTTTTCGGAACAATTACAGTTGCGTTTCTTAACAAAGCAGGTTAAAGAGCTGTGTGTAAATAGGGAAAGGCAGCAGTTTCTGATCTCAAGCAAGTTATTTAAACCCTGAATCTGAAAGATTCTGTGTCAATTTACCTGTATGTACGATTATAAGGGGGGTAAGGAGAGGAAAAACCCAACAACCTTGATTTCACAAATGCTGGCTACAACAATATGATTTGCTTCATTCACTCTCTTTCCTCCTCACCCCTTGCTGTCCTTCCTTCCAGTAAGAGTCTTTGCAAAGTATTGTTTCATTATGCAATTTTAAGGTATCCTGGTTACTCAGGATATTTACACTTATTTCACTAGATAGAATGAACACTTTGAAGGAAAATTCAAAGGACTACTTTTTGTTTTAAAATTTCTGAAATTAACAGCAGAGCATTAAAAATATAAGGAATTTTTTTGTTTTTAATATTTACAAGTAATTTAAAATTTGAAACGGAAAATGCAGAGCCTGAAGACTGAGGAAAGGAAGGGCTTGAATGAATTTAGGAGGGGAAAAGTTCATTTTCAAAGGATATAATTAATTGGTTGCCTTGGGACTGAAACTAATAGGAAAGGAATAAGAGCAGAAATACTTTTTATTTGCATGTGTGTGTATGTAGTATTTGGTCTGATGCTCATGTAGTTTTTATGTGTATTTCTAGGACTGAGTGTTCAAAGCAATTGCAGAATATTTTGTGTGCTTTTGCTCTATTTTGTCCCAGACACTGTTTTATACCATCAGGTTTTTTATCATATCTCTTGGGCAAAGCATCATATCATAATAAAACTAGTCAAACTAAGGAAATACATCTGGAACTAACATCTCTGGCATCAATTCAATGAACAGATATAGCTACCTCAAGAAACTAGGCTTTCATCCTGGATTTAAAAATTAAATCAAGCTGAAATAGCTTCAAAATAAAGGCATTCCAAAGAGATTACATATAACCAATAAAATGTCCTACTTCTACAGTTCACAAAATATCATTGGGAAAAAAAAAACCCATCACATCTCCCTGCAATGATCACAGGTTCAATATATATGGTTAACACAAAATGAAAATGATAAAAGTATCATTATTCAATTTACTTTGAGTCACATGTAATATGCATGGCACATCTGATAATTATATTTTAATTGTTCTAAAAAGTCATATAGAAAATAATGTCACAACTAAAGATGCAGTTAAAAAAAATCAAGCCTCTCTAAGATACTGTAGGGAATTAGTTTTCTCTGACTTATTGTTTGTTACCATTTTGATGATGCACTGTGTGCATTAATATTTTGTTTCAGCACAGTAAAAGAAATCAGCGTAATCATGGCTTGTGTTTTGAAATTAGCATTAGTTTTGCATTAACAGGAGTGAATATATATTTTTTTTTTTAGTAGGCATTTTTAAAAATATTTTTATTTTCTTGTTATTATTTTTTCAATACAGTGCATCTCTACTTTCACCTGGCTATTTTGGTACTACTAACAATATAAACTTACACATCAGCAACTTAAAAGCAGCTAACTTATATCTTTCCATTAGTGTTTTTTTCCTAGTTTCAGAGAATTTTCTAAATGAGGCTGGTTGAAACAACAGTTTTTCAAACTGGTATGTAAAATCAGAAGTCTTTTTCACCACAACTGTTCTTTTTATAAGTATCACTTCTTTAAAAAGCTGAGTTACTCCTCCATTAGGAAGAGAAAGGTGGAGAAAGGTATGGAATTTGGAACATTTTGCTCATAACTGTTTTATACCAGTTTCCCAGTTGCCACATTTTTTGCACTGCAATCCATATTTTTATGCTGAGGACATAATGATTCCACTGTGTTTGAAACATAAAGAAATATATGTTGAATTTTCTCTAAGCTTCAGCTGAAAGAATGTTCTATTTCACATAAAGCATGAAAAAGCTAACAACTTCATTTGTAAAAAATTGGTGTATCTCATTCTTCCAATAAAACAAAAAAAAAAGGGTTAGGATGATTTATATCAAGCAAAATAGTTTAGAATCTTAATCCAATATTGGAATTGTTTGAGGGAGAGGAAAATGAAGCTCCAAAACCCTGTCTTAACTTAGGCATAAAAATTAGAGAGGAATTGCTTATTTTCTTTATCCATAACAGAAAAGTGAAGGCTCACAAAAAAGATTAGGTGCTAAATGCATTTTTATTTAAAATTATTTAAATAGGTGTCTAAAAGCCTGACAACAGTTGGTTGACTATATCAGTTTTATTGTAAAGGTGAAAATGTAGAAGGCAAAATATATTAAGGGGCAAAACAAGCAAACTAACCAACACGCATACACAAAACTGTGAATGATAGATCAGCCCAGTGACTGGCTTTAGAAATTTTTTGAGAAATATTGGAACAGCTGTTCACAGCTGAAACTGTTAAACAACTTGCAAAGGAGGTCTTTGTGTGGTTGACTACAGGGAACTCAGAATAATTGTGCCAGTTACTCTAAAAAAGGGTCATAGGAATCTGATATAATATGAAGATGATCATTACTTTCTGTTTTCTTTACATTTCAAAAAGCTTGAACATATTTTTGTCAAAAACACTATTAAAAATAAATTGCTGATATCCAAGGGGCAGATCACATATTTATTTGGACCTCTCCAAAATATTTTTTTTTCCTTGGGTAGGTCATACTTTGTGCACAGCTGATATGTCATTAACAACACAATGTGTACCAATGAGGCACTGGTGACAAGAGCTGATTCTGATATAATTTGATGGTAGATGCCTCTCACTTATCTAATATAATTTCTTCTGATTTTCTTGAGTTGTCAGTCAAGTTAAACTGATTTCAGTCATGCCTATAAATCCAAACTGAAGTCAGTACTCTCTTTGAGATTTCACTGTTTCATCAGTTTTGATTTGGTTGGGAAGAGGGTTATTACTATGAACCTCACCTTCCTACAAGTACTGTTTTAATCTTATAAAACTCAATCTTATCCAGTTCATTATATATACTTCTTTATTTGTAGAATTCTTTTCTATTCAATGTCTTATAGAATCACAGAATGATTTGGGTTGGAAGGGACCTTAAAGATCGCCTAATTCCAGCCCCTCGGCATGAGCAGAGGCACCTTCCACTAGATCAGGTTACTCAAAGCCCCGTACTTCCAAGCCAGGGATAGAGCATCCACAGCCTATTTGGGCAACCTGTTCCATGTCTCACTACCTGCACAGTAAAGAATTTATTCTAAACATCTAATCTAAATCTCACTTTGTTCTGTTTGAAACCATTACCTCTTTTCCTACCACCATACGCCCTAATAAAAAGTCCCTCTTTCCCTTTCTTTTAGCCCCCTTTAGGTACTGAAAGGCTGCTATAAGTCCTCCCAAGAGTCTTCTCTTCTCTACACTAAACATGCCCAACTCTCTGAGCCTCCTTATAGTAGAGGTTCTCCTGTATATGGTGAGACTAGTTTGTCAAAGTCAGAAAAGGGTTTTTCACCTTCTGTGGCATAAAAGATGAAGAGTCCTGAAGCAAAATTTTGAGCTGACAAAATTTCAGTATTCTAACTGTTAAGCCTAAACTATCAATACTGCATGCAGACATGAGGGGATTGATGGGAAGGAGTATAGAGAATGAAAGAGCCTGCAGTCAGTTTGGTAAGTTAACACTGAATTTTGAAGAATATCTGTATATCTCACCTTCCTGGTCTAGCGGAAGGTGTCTCCAGGGTTTTCTCGGATACAGCAATGACATAGATTTTATTCTTTTGTCACAGAATCACTGAATAATTGAGGTTGGCAAGGACCTCTGGAGGTCATCTGGTCCAGCCCTACTTCTTAAACAGGGCCACCTACAGTCAGTTACCCCTGCCAATGGCCAGATGACTTCTGAATGTCTCCGAGGAGGGAGATTCCACAACCTTCCTGGGCAACCTGTGCCAGTTCTCAGCCGCTCTCACAACAAAAAGTGTTTCCTTATGCTCAGACTGTTCCTTCTGTGTTTCAGTTTGTGACCATTGCCTCTGGTCCTGTCACTAGGCACCACTGAAAACAGCATTGTAAGGGGTTGAAACTGAGTTGATTGACAAGCTTTTAAGCCAATGCGCTTTTGCGATTTTTGCATATTTAAACCCCGTGCAAGGGTGGGAAGTTCCCTTTTTGTTCCAGGTCTCCTGCTGGAGGAAGAGGGGGCCTCCAAGCCTCCGGGTCCATCCCGGGCCTGGGCTGGGCTCCTGCCTGCCCCTGCCCCCCTCAGCCTTCTCCCAGAGCCACAGGCAGCTAAAACCACCCATGGACTGCCCCTTAGGTGAATTCATCCGGCTCAGCTTCTGGAGACTGGGGGGCTTCCCTTTCTCTCTCCATGCGGCCCCGCGCAGAGCCGGCGGGAGCAGGCAGAGCCTCTGCAGCCAGCACAGCTCACACTAAGCTGAAAAGAACATCAGTGCAGCCCTGAGGGAGAAGAACATGGCGGCTGCACGGTCAGGGAGAAAGAGAAAGTCGCGTGGCATAACGCTAAAGATGGCGGCGGGAGAAAAAGGGTGTGTGCGTTCTGGCACCAATCTTAAAAACCCTTCTAGCAGCTGCGGGAAACTCTTGAAATCATTTTGAAGTATGAGGAGATGAAAAATCCATGCCTGTGAGAAGTCATTTTGCAGCTTGTGAAGATGTAAGAAAATGCCTATGCCAGTCTGTGTAGTTGTGAAGCAGCTTTTAGAGATTTGTGAAGAAGCAGAGAGCCTTTGTGTTTAGGCTGGAAGAATTCATCTTTAAAAGGACTTGTAACCCCATGTGATGGCCCATGATTGCAGTATGAATATACTGTGGAATTGTCATGGGAGAGATATTTCACATCAGTAGATAGTTTCCGGGCGGACTACTGAGTGGTGAAGGATTTCCACGGCATAGCAGAAGGGAACCCTTTTCCCTAAGCATAAGAAAGAGACTTTTAAGGACTGCAACACTGATCAAAGTTGTTACCCTTTGTGCGAGGTGGTAAAAGGAGCGGGAAGTGCTGGAGGGAAGGGAGGGGATTTTGCTTTAACTTATTTTTTCTTGTTACTTTTAATTCTATTAGTAATAAACTTCTTTATATTCTTTAAAGTTTTGAGCCTGCCTTGCTATTTCTTCTAATTGTTATCTCACAGAGTAAAATAGATGTGATTAAAACCACTACAAGCATGTCTCCATCTTCTTTGCATTCTCCCTTGAGGTATTTACATACATTGATGTAATACGCCCTGAGCCTTCTCTTCTACAGGCTAAATAGTCCCAGCTTTCTCAGCCTTTTTTCACATGAGAGATATTCCAGCCATTTCATCATCTTAGTGGCCCTTCTTTGGGTTTTCTCCAGTATTTCAATCTACATGAGAGATATTCCAGCCATTTCATCATCTTAGTGACCCTTCTTTGGGTTTTCTCCAGTATTTCCATCTGTCTCTTTTACAGTGTGAAGCCCAGAACTGGACACAGTGTTCCCCACATTTGGCCTTACCAGAACTGAGTAGAGTGGAAGGATCACCTCCTTGACCTCTGGCAACATTCCTCCTCATGCAGCCCAGTGTCTTGGATTTTAATTAAACTTGCAACAACCATTTCAGAAGAGCAAAGAATCAGATATTCCATCTTACTTATATTTGATTATATGAGACCACTTGAGCTCTGGGCTTTAGTTTGGCACTCTTTTACATAAATAACAAAGCACAGCCACTGAGTTTGACCTTTAATTTCTTCCAATATGAATCCAATAAAGTGTGTCAGATTTCTCCAGCAATGTGTTCCAGTGCAAAGGGAAGTAGATCAGTTTACATCACAGACCATATGTGTTTTACTCTGGGTGAGAACTTACAACACACTCTCACACCTGAGATGGGCAATGACATCTGTGGTTCTGATGGTAAAGTTGCCTCCTGTCCTTTGTACTCTACCCAACTCCTTTAGCGATACCTGATGTGGACCTGGACCAGTGGATCTGGAGAGCAATTTTCTCTAAGACAGACACTGACACTGCCAAAATTGCCAGCTAACAGACATACTCTGAGTGTACTGTAAGAGGTCTATAGCTGGTACCAGGTAGTGTAAGGCAGAACCAGTGCCTCTAATCTGCCTATGCCATATAAATTCTTAATTTCCACTGCCCTTTTCCAAGTTGTTCCTGCCCAAAGTGTTGATAAGCTGTAATGAGTCTCTGCTCAAATGTAGGGTAGTCCCTAGTATGAAGAAACTAGTTTATCTTCAGAGATTCCTTCTAGCCTACATTTTTCTGTGATTCTGAGCAGTAAATTAGGGCACAAACATGGATTAAACATATATCTACAGTTAAATGTAGCTATAAGGTCACAGAAAGTAAACTGGAAAGCTGAGACTGCAGTACACTCTGTAATGATGAAGAATTACCATACACAGGGAGCTCATATCCCTGTGGTATGGGTGACCTGCAGGCCTGTCCCAGGCCATGTGTTACCTGGGGTGGGAACTGCAGGGAAGTTAGAAGACAATGAGTTGGAGAAGAGGCAAACTGACCTGTGTTCACTGTAAAGATTACACTTTCAGGAGAAGCAGCCATCATCAACAAGGTTTACCTGCTGGAGTGAAAAATAAAAATCTTATATTTTGATTTTGGATCCTGTGGAACAATATTTGAGTGAGCATTTCAGACTAATATGTGCTTTCATTTCTGGTTCTGTTTTTTTAGAACGAAGTATTGTCAAAGGTATTCAGATACTTTTGTGGCCTGTGTGGCAGGGCATATCACCC
>VZTE01000210.1:0-24202 GCA_013397775.1 Eulacestoma nigropectus
ACCTGCCTTTCAAACCAAGACACTCTGTTCTTGTACTATTGCATTTATTTTAATTTTCCTATTAAATTATAATTCTGACTTGCGATCTCCCACTGATTTGTTTTCAAACTAGTACATTGTGCCAATATCTGATATAATTCTACAGGGAAATCATGCCTATCTGTTTCTGTAATCCTTATTGCTGTTTCCACAGCCCTGGAAAAGATTTTTTTTCATTGCCCCTTAGTTATTGTCATATCACCAGTCAATAAACTTATTTTTCTGCTATAAAATGTAAAATTCAAGTTAAAATAAATAGTCAGTTTATACTTGTAGACACCACCAAAAAAATTGCTCATGTAGTACTTTAGTTAATTTAGGAACACTTACATAATAGGGAAGAAGGTGCTGTGCAAATTACCTCTTTCTGCAGCTGAGAATTCTACTCCTACGTAACCTCTCCAATGTGCTGGTTTTTTCCATGCCTACCATGACTCCCATAGTCTCTAGGTAGAAAATGGTGAGCTGTGAATGACTTTCCATGCGTTTAGAGATTCTGGCAAGTCTGAGTAATGATCACTTCCATTCTGAAAATAGCTGTAACAAGGAATGTATTAGGTTGCTAAAGATTTTCCTGACTAATAGTTCCTCTGCATTTCCTCTATGTATGGCAGAGTGATACTGTCATTTGTACAGTATAAAATGCTCTAGATTTTGATTGCCCAGCAAAGATATAAAGCAGGGTTAATTTTTATTTTCTGCATATGGAATATGTGTATTTAAACGACAGAATTTAAAAGCTGGTCTGGAGATTTCATATTAAAATAACTATAATATAATATTAAATATAATTATAACAACTATAATATAATATTAAAACAAATTTCAGTGAGGGAGCAACATAAATCAGTGCTGCTTTCATTTTTTTTCAACTTTCTAATTTGTCCTAAAACAAGCACTAGTCCTTAACTATCCTGGTGAAGCTCAGTGAAAATATATTTTTTAAGTTGGGAGAAGGCCCCGTATCAGGAGGAGGCAATGCTCAGTGTTTGTCTCCATGATTAGTTGTCTCTAAACCAGTTAAACTGTGCAGCACTTTCATAAGGCTCTTAGGAAAGGCCAATGCCTTATTTGCTTGACCCGGGAGTGGGGTGTTTCACTCCATTTTCAGGCATGCTTTAGAAAGAAGTTTCATAATACTTATTAGTGCAACACACTGTTGAACACACATGAGAATAATTTTCTGATTAAGAAAAATGGTAAAGGTTTTTTAGTTTAGAATTAAACCTAGAAAAATTCAATGCATAAGGAAGTATAGAATGTATACAGCTTTTAATGGTAAAGTTTGTTCTTTTACATCAGCTGAGAAAACTATTTATCTCTTCCAATAAATTCTGCTAAATTAAATTGTCAGCATAATTCACCTACTTAGAAATAATTCACCTTTCTCCTGTGGATGTAGTATGACCTACTGAAGTGACCTTTCATGAGCTAAGACCTTGTATATCTTTGATGCTGCCTAGGTGATCTTTATGTGTATTAGAACAGCTATCATTGTCTTAATTGTTAGACTGAAACTCCTATCCCTAAAGCCAGATAGTTGAATGTTGTAATTTTTTTTTGCTGCCTCAGTATAAAATGTTTGCTAGTCACTTTAGCATAAAGTACCTTTAAAAATATTTCTAAGCCCCTACTCGATGTCATTTCCAGGGAACATAATTCACTTCACTGCTTTGATGCTTTCTCTTTTTTCTTATCAATTAGCAAAGCATTCTAGGTCCTTGCCTCCATAGACAGAGAGTGGCAGTCAAGAAGCTTTAAAGTTGCACTGCTTTATTAAAAGAGTTTTGCATTGCATTATTTTGTTTTCAAAGTTCAAGGGATACTTGTTTAAAGTTGTCATGAGTCATGTTTTGTCAACCTTAGGCAGACTAGGGCTTCTCTGTGAACAGTGCTGGTGACATAAGTGAAATGTTGATTACCTGGGTTATCAGTATGGGAATCTGACCTTAGGAATTCATGTTCTACTCTTCATCCATATGAAGTAGTAAAACTTCATATGTATGCATTATGTAGCCATGGAAAATTGAAAGTAGCATATATCAAGCCATATACAGACTAGGAAAGAGCTTGCTGGGTCATCTGCTCTGTCATCATCTTCCAGAGAAGAATCATTGCTCTTTTAATCAGGAAACTTGGAACATTATCCAGGCTCTGCAAGTATCTTCTGCAGTCTGAAGGTAGGTAGCTATCAGAGACAAATCTCCTGAGATGTTTGTGGCATTTTCAGTTAAGAATTTTGTCTGTTTTGCCTCAGTTTATTGTCAAATATACTATGGCAATCACTTTGTGTTTCTTAAGATAGAAGTATCTTGTGTTATTCTGAGGCGAAGCTGCAAATCCTCTGGCAAGCAGTAGTCACCTGACTACTGCTGACTGTGAAGTAGGAACAATGAAGTAGGAACAAGGAGACTTACCAGTATGGGTGGAGGGGTTGCAGTCTGGACATCTTACAAGTTACACTGTTTGACCTTCAGCTTGGGTGGCCTGACCAGTCTGCCTAACTCTATTAGTGTGTGGGAGTTATGCATTGCAGGATTCCGCATGTGTTTATCCCTGAAACCAAAAGAGTACATTAGTGAAGCTGCATGCACAACGTTGTCTAATAATGCTCCTTCTGCTGGTGATGGAGTCAGTGACTCAAAAGGGATTATGTTTGTTGACAGAGAGCACATCTGGCTGCCATATAGCCATGCACTCTAGAGGTCTAATTCTGTCCTGATTTATTCGCCATCTGGGTTGTGGCTGTAAGCCTTCCAGATGTGCCACATGTTGATAAATGTAATTCTTTTATCAGTGACTAAATTTGGACAGAACTTGGTCTTCTGTATGTGCCCGTAGATCTAATTTTAGTGATACATTTGGATTTAGGAGGCTGATTATAAGCACTCGGTCTGTGCCTAGACCTGTAACATCAGTGTTTCTTGACCAGAATACACAACTATTGGAATAAGGCTCTCCAAGTCCCTTGCTGTTGGGGTTTTAGGGGTTCTGCTTTTGTTTTCTTTTCTCTTAAGGAATTTTCCTCCATATGTGTTGCTAGGAGACACTAACGACTGGATACTTAAGGGAGACAAAAGACCTGGCCACAGCTCGGAGGAGGGGTCCAGCTGGCTACTCTCTCTTTTACCTGGGGGTTTCTCAGAGGGCAGAGATGCTGCGAGATTTAGACTGGGAAAAGGGAGTTAGGTGCAGCCGCTAGCTCTCTTGTGCTCTCGGCGTTCGGAGGGGAGAGAAGCTGCAGTTGCTGTGGGGAGAATTCATCACCACTACGGGGTTCTGCCTTCCGCTGCCTTCCTTCTGCCGTGACTGGAGCTCTGCTTGTGGGAGCAGCCGTTGCATTGGAACCCTGTTTAACACCCTACCTCCCTAAAAGAGGGACTTTTCACCATCTGCTCGGGTGCCTCAGGGGAAAAACCCCAGGCTCCTGAGCCCGCCTTTCCCTGCCCCGCTGGGAGCCGGGCCACTGCTGCCCCGCCCCCGCCGTTCCTTTGCCGCTGCTCCGAGCCTTCACTACACTCTAGCTCCTCACTCCCAGCCGAGATGCCCGGGGTTCCCGCTGCAGCTGTGGAGTTTGATACATCTCGCCTACCACCTGGGATTTTGTGCTCATTCCTGCCGTTCCAGTGTGCTGCTCCCGGGAGTCCTGCTGGGACACCGTGATCGGCTGCCTCTGGGGGTTTGTGAAGCCTTTCTTCCGTCCCTTCCTGGCTCGGCCAAGCCGCCATTACCGCACGCTCCCTGAGCTCGCGCCACAGCGCCCCCTGCAGCCGTGGGGGAATCATCGCACCCGCCCTGCCCACCGGGCGCCACCAGCGCCCCTGCCGGCTGTGAGCAGGAACTGCACCAAAGGGGAAAGTGCCTGCGGCCGAGAAGGCTGCCACTGGGTTACTGGTTCTGTTTGTTGTTACTGCCATAGTTAGTGTTGTTTGTTTGCATTGTTATATATGTTTTAGTAAAGAACTGTTATTCCTATTTTTCATATCTTTGCCTGAAAGCCTCTTAATTTAAAAATTACAGTAATTTGGAGGGAAGGGGCTACATTTTCCATTCTAAGGGAGGCTCCTGACTGCCTTAGCAAACACCTGTCTTTCAAACTAAGACACTTGCTTTATTTAAATTAGTGGGTTTTTTCTTTAAAACATTCTGGTTTTTGGATAGAACAGTTGATATATATGTGAGCATGTATGTGAATGTCTCCATAAAGAAGAATAATAGCAATAAGCTTTTGGACACCTTCATGCTTTTTCCCAGTGTTGAATGTCAGGATTGCATAGTGTCACAGCAAGAACAGAACCAGAGTCTGAAACTTTATCTCTTATGTAGATAGGGGTTTTTTTTTTTAAGGTTTTCTAGTATCTGTTCTTGTTTTTAGGAGTGATGCTACCCATTTTAGACTTGTGCATATGATAAAGAGTAGCAGCATAAACCATACTTTTTTTAAAAACAGTCACAGGTTGATAGCTCTTGTAAGCATTTGTAAAATCCCTTTTTCCACCTTAAGATGTCTCAGATAGGTATGGATGGTTCTGGTACTAAATTTTTAATTAATTATATATTCACTCTGTGTCATCATTAATTCTAATTTTATTTTTTATAAAAAATGGTTTCTTCTTTTTATAGATGCTTCTCCAAGACAAACCAGGAAATTTATCTAGCACATATTGAAGGAGCTAAATTAAAGTTGCATATCTGTTTTCTACCATAGTATGGCTGATTTCTGTGTACTTCATTAATGAATTTAGCATATTTATTATCAATAAGGTTTTGTTACATTTTGCTCTTCAGGTATGAATTCACAGCTTCCATCCCACCACTTCCTGATAGACCAGGAAGTCAGGTGAAAATGTGATGGACTTCTTCTGGGACGATGAAAGTGCTTTCAGCTAGGTGCAGAAAATGTAGTGGCTGTTGAATATAGTGAAAATATTTTGGCACATGTGTTCTACTTTCTTATATGTTTTTATATCATATTTTGATAGAAGTCTTATTTCTTTCCCTTTGGTACCCACAGGGTGGTTTGTGCAGTAGCTGTACAGTCAGGTAGCTTGCAGGCTCACTGCTCTTCTGTGTGTGTTCTGAATTTAAAAGAGATTTAATGCAACTGAGCTAGTAAGCATGATCCAAAGGAATGTGAATAAAACTTGGTGTCATGTAATTCTGAGTTTATATCTAGATGATGACAATGATTAACTTTCTTACTCGTTTTCTGCCTGTAAAATTGGTATTTTCATTTATACCTTTCTAACAAAAGGTTTGATTTGCTTAATTACTGCACCAAACATGACAGCTGCTAATATAGGTATTGCATCATTAATTCTCTAATTGTAGCTTTCTTTAGAATTTAATAGAGATCTCAAAGTTGATAAATCACCTTTTAATTTCTTTGGAGGAATATTCCAGTAAGTCTGCAATGTTTGCTTTCTGTTTCTTGTTTTGTTTGTTTTTGTAAAATGTTGTGAATTTACAAGTGTTTTGAGACTAATTTCTCCACTGTAATTTCCTTATGCCGAACAGATTAATTCTTCAAATACCAGGCTCATTAAGCTCATGAAGTAGTTTAAAATACACAGTTACCTACTTTGAAAGTAATAAACACACACTGGAAGATTCAGAGCTTTTTCTTTTACCTATTCACTTTCTTCAGCGGCACTTTTCTCCCTTTGCTGGTTTTCTCCCTTTAACCATCTTTCTGAAGCTGTGTAGGGAGGAAGGCAATAGTGATGTGCTTTATCAACTGATGAGTACCTAATGCATCAAAGATCTTTCTCCTCAGTTCCGTAAGTTGTAAGGGTACAAGCTGTAGATAAGGGGTCAGATGGCTGTTCAAAATTACAAAGACAGTGGGTCTAACTTTTCTTTCTGCTGCTTGGAATTAAGTTGTTTTAACTGCCCTGACCTCACTGGAGCTAACTGTGTGTGAGTAGTGTAATGCAGTGGAGAATCTGGTCTACACAAATGCAGAAGAAATCTAAATGATGCTTAATTAAGTGATAGCTGTGGGTTTTCCCAGTGTGTGTAATATGGGGTAGTATTACTCATTTTAACTCAGGTAATTAGAAATCTAACCTATCTTGTTTATTTGCAGGATCATAATTCTGGTCATAGTGAATAGAAACTCTTTATATGGATACTGTGCTGAGCTTATTTCAGCTGCCACCATTTCAAGTTCTGCCTTTGCTTCTCCCCAACCCAGTCTGATTCCTGCACATGCACTTCCCTTGAAATGTTTTTAACAGTCTATCCTCTGACATAAGCCATGGTGCTTTTACAAGAGTAGACATAACTTGTGGGTTCCAGAAAGGATGGATACGTCTAGCTTTGAGTTAATATCTCCTTAAGAAATAGGACTCTTCCTGCAGGTACCTATTGTGATAGGCTGCAGCTGTGTCTCTTCAAAGACAGAAGAGGCTAAAGGGGCTCTTGCTCTACTCTGACCTGCTTGTTTCCTGCTAGTGGTTAATAGTTTCATAGGTCTGAGAACTGCTTCACAGTATCAAAGTTAATCAGGGAAGTAGTTTAAAAACTTAATTTTTAACATCTTCATTCATCTTAATGAAAAGTGCAGCCCATCCCAATTTTTACTTGCTAATAAAAGGTGCTTTTTTTGCAAAATGGCATTTAAGTATGCTTATGATTATCTCTGTATTTGTATTACTTATTGTATCCTCCTGAAATAATATAGACAAATATACCTAATAAAAACTGGTTTGTAAAGAATTTGGTTGGTTCCACTCCTACTGTTCAAATGAATGTTTGGGCTCAAATGAGTGAGCTAGCTGTCATGGATGCTGTTTTGATCTGACCATTTAAATCTGTAGACAGCTGTGAACTGCAGTACTTCCTTGTGGGTCAAACTGACTACCAAATTCTGGTTGCTGGATACTTTCTGTCATTTTTAATAGACAAAAAGACCACTCTACTTAGAGAAAGTGCATGCTCTGTGTAATGCATTTTTTGCCTGGGAATAATATGGTTTCAAGTACCTTGGGTAATGAAAGTGACAGTTTGCTTTCAACTAAAGCATTTCATAAGGGCTCATCTTCTCAGGGCAGTGCAGAAGGTGGTTTATTTTCTGCACAGATAACTAGAAAGGGAAATTGGCTGGATGTACTGCTGCACGGATCTTTGTTTCCCTGCACAGAGCAAAGTTAAGTTTCCTGGCCTCTGCTGTGTCCAAATAAGCTGACAAACCTGGTGAATGGAAAAGCCTTCTATCTCAGAGTCACAAAAAGCACAGAGGTGAACCTGGAAAATATTTTGTTGTGAATGCCCTAGAAGTATCAGCTGTGGGCTAAGAGAAGCTGAGCAAATGGCTCACCCTTCAGAGTGCAGCCTTCTGGCTGAATGCCAGAATACTGGAGCCATGGATCTGTCAGTCAGATGGGTTATCTTTCTTTAGAAAAGGGTTGTCAGTGGTGGGATGTATTTGTGATACTTTGAGTTTGTATCTGCTTTTTGAGGAGAAATGCTGCACATGTCTGGCTTTGGCCCTGTCCTCATGTAAGGAATTAAACAACAGTGATTCTCCTCAAAGTACCTATACTTTCCAAAAAAGCAGCCTTGCTTAGTGTTGGTGTTACTGCCAGTATTTGCGTTCTCAGGAGCATCTCTGGCTACTGCTTGTGCAGAAGCAGTAGTTTGATGGACAGATATTAATGGGAGAGGAACTTGGAGCTGCAAATGCATTCCCCCACTTGCTCCACAGGATACTCCAACAAGAAGGAGGAGGAGGGAGAAGCTTGTAATGAAGCATCAGAGTTATGGCTGATCATCAAAGATACCCATAATACCCCAAGGTTAAATACCTCTGTGTGTGCAGTGTTATGGGTCATATTAATTACTCTTTTCCAGACAGAGTAGGGGAAGGAAATACAACCGTAATTCCTGGGCTTTACTATATGTTTGGGGTCGCAACCTGGTGTAACTCAGGAATTTTTTCAACCTGAAAGCTAAAGCAGATGGGGTAAGTTGGCCAATTTAATGCCACCATTAAAAACAAGAAATTAACAGCTGAATTGATGACCTTCATAGCTTTTATTTCAGGGTCAGTGCTGGTAAAGCAGTCCAAGGCCTTGAAAGAAGACCTGGAAGATGGAGCTTTACATGGGTTTTGCAATGACTGCAGAAGAGAGGAAAAATGACCGACTGTGCACACTTGGCTCTGAGGCTCACATCTTGGTGTGAAGGAGAACTGTATTCATGAAAATGGGATATCACATCCAGGTAATATGTTGTATAGAATATCTTGCCTGCCTGGTTCTTAAGTCTTATCTTCTGAACATATGAGATATCCTTAAAAATATTTAGTCACCTTAGTGTTCCCTTTATGGCCTCACATCCTTTTTGCTATCTTGAGTTTGCTGTATTCCACTTAAACTTTTCCCTGTTAAACCACTCACTGAAGAGTAGACTGCATTGTCCCATGTTTCACTGCCTTTGCCCAACTTTCTGCCTGTTGTGTCTGCATTGTTACTCCAAGCGATTATGATTGCGTAAGGTATTACTCAAAGTGTGGAAGTGGGAGGACTAAACTGAGAGTTAGAATTCTACTTTGTGTTTCTGGCTATGCTGCTAGCTGACAGACTTCAGCGTAATCATTTAACTGGTAAGAATACTGAAGCAAGGCTATGTAATCTCTCTGCAGACTCCGTAAGGGAGGTGATTATTTTGTAGTTGTTCAGCTTTGTTCTAACAAACTGGAGAAGACTGAAAGTCAGTTCATTTGGACTGATTAGAACTTGCAGGTGGGAGAGGTCAAGCTGTTCTCTGAGAGGGAGAGAGATGCTTTTTTGACCCTCATTTCAGCTGCATTTGGCAAGAGAAGCTGCTGATAACACAGGTGCCCAAGAGTATGCCTCTCTAAATGAGGATCTTCCCCTCAGAGAGATTGTCTTCATCCAGTAAATTAAAAGCTACCATCCACAAGCCAGGGTATGGGGGTAGATGGCCTCTTTTTGTTGATAACAGTAACTTGTATTTAATTGTATTTAATTGCAATGTACTGTTCCAAGGAAACAGCATGTCATCAAAGAAATTGGGGAAAGCTAGTTGTTTATTCTGCCAATAGGTTGGGTATTTTTTCTTTATTCCTCCTTATGATCTGTTCTATATGTTCTATATGCATGCTTATTAATCATTGTAGGCAGTCTTTAATTCTAAGGAAATTGTTCTTACTGCATCCCAAATGAATATGTCTTCTAAAGTGTGTGCTAGCATAAAATAAAAATTCTATGAGCAAAATTTTAAAGCTCTGTTTCTGTTAGAAGCCATCTTCACTACCTGGTAAAGTCTCACATTTTTCAAGCAAGTAGCCTTCAAAGGAAAGACAAAACATTTTCCTAATACTGTAAAACAAAGAACTGAACAGCCAAATGCCTTTTTTGCTTTTTGATCAGAGGAGAGAAGAGCCAAATATATTTTTTATATTTATATATAAAATATATATTCATTAAAATAATAAATAAAATTTATAATATATAAAATAAAATGTATTTCATAATTAACTATATTGTACTTTGGCCAAGTTCCCTTGACACTGACTGTGTCAAGAGGGTCTGTAAGTGGAGGCATGCAAAAAGGGGGCTTATGACTTTTAGTCCCACTGCTGTGCTTTGGTTGCTCTGCAGCAGCTGGCTGTGGTCATCTAAACTGTTGTCAGCCTGGTGCAGTTCTCCCAGCTATGGACAAAACTTCCTGTGTTGGGGAGTGTAGGAAATTCAAGTTGTACGTGCATGCATTGTGTATGTTCTGATTGGAAAATTACACCTGAATCACCCTGAAGGAATTAACTTGTTTGGGCTGTAGCAATGTCAGCAAACAATGTGTAGGTAATGTGTTAATTAATATAAGGCCTGAGATTTACAAATGTGTGTAGTGGTGTGTGGGTTTTGGGGAGTGTTACTTATGTTGTTATGGATACTCTGAGTTCCTATTACTTGGAAGTCCTTTTCCATGAGCTGATAACGATATTAAAACTCAGAGATGGTTTTCAAAGCTTGGGATGTTTATTTCAGGTGTTTCCTGTGTAAACTGAAGGAGTGTGAGCCTTAACAAATGAAATGCTTGTTCTGAAAGCACAAATATGTTCCAGTCTAGGTTTCCCACAGTGCTGTGTACAGGATGCTCTACAATGTGAAAGTAAACAAAATTATGATTTTGAATATACATTAAAATGTATTCTCTCATTTTTCATTTAAAAACTGTCATAGTTCAATATGGAAGTTTTTTTGCAAAGAAGTAGAAGGAAAAATGTCTTATCAGCATGTCTCAATTTTAAAATTTAGAAATAAGGAAAAGGAATGAAAAGAGGTTGTTTAAATTCTGTATTCTTTATTTTAAATGTCAGATGCTTTTTAAAAAATTACTTCTGAATCAAAACCAGCTAGGTATAAAAACAAAAAGAGTTGGGGAGTAGGTTGGCAGCAAACCAAATAACTCTCTGAGTTAAGTTTGTTATTCTGCTTTCAATGATATCCAAAAAGCACTGAATTGAAACCTAATTATTGTCCCATGTTTAAGCTCCATGCAACATATGGGTGATTTGTACTTAAAACGAGTCTGTTCCTTTGTACTTTGGACACTAACATATACTTAAAGAAATCACTGGGGAGACTTTGCTTTGCCAGGTCAACAGTGGCAGATCCCTTTATTGTGTTTTCCCTTGCACTGGGGAACTGAATATAGGCAAAGGTAAAGGATTTTGTTCGTCTTCTGGTGATACCCAACAGCACGGCTGTATTACCTTCATGTGCATGATTCTACAGCATTTTCTTGTCCTATACCAACTTCTCAAAATAATTCTAGTTTACAAGTATAATGTGATATTTCCTAGATAACCAAGGAGCACAGTGTGTGGACATAAATGCATAACCTCTTTTCAAAAATTAATTCTGTCTCTGCATTTTTCCTGACCAACTGCTTGTTAAAGCATAGAGTGGCATTTGCATGTGAGCCGTTCTTTCCTCCAAGATACTCAGGGCAGTTGCAAATGGTTAAGTTACATGATACAATACATCTTTAAGGGAGTGTGTGTATATGTGTGCATATGTATGTAAATATATAAACAAAATGAAAGCGTGGGAGAAAGTGCTGAGGTTTTTTGGCCATGACATGAGCAAGGAATTAACTGTTGCCTGTGGTGTCTGTGTGCATCCTCCCACTTTGCACTGCACTTGTTTTACATGTGGTCAAGGGATAGAAGACAGAGCTTTACACCTTCTTCCCTAGTCATTGGGTCTGAATGTAGCCCTGAGACTCCACTCACCAGTAATCTTCCTTCAGTCAAAGCCACTAAAATGGTTTATCTGGCTAAACATGTGGCTATGGTGCTGCCATCAAAATGCTGGTAAATAAGCGGTCATGGTAACTTGCAGTGATGTTTTGCCCAACTGACAGCTGATATGACAGTCTGACGCGTTATAAATGCACATTTTAGAAATGTACTTAATCCTCACATAGAATACATAGGCTCAGCTCAAGCATTGCAAATGAGCATGTGTGGATTGAACCAGTGGTGTGTTTTAAGGCTAGTGGTATGATTTTAGGGTGAGTAGTAGGAGGCTTTATGGACTTCATGTATATAATGAATTTGGCAAGAGGGCAAAAGGTAGAGAGTTGATTAACTTGTTCTCCCTGTAAGAAACACTAGCTGACTCCACTAATTGGATTCCAGATGCAGACTGATGCAGATAACTGTAAACATTGGAGACTTCAGGAAAATCTTTGTGTCATGGGTTGAAACTGAGTTGATTGACAAGCTTTTAAGCCAATGCGCTTTTGTGAATTTTGCATATTTAAACCCCGTGCAAGGGCGGGAAGTTCCTCTCGGGTTCCCGGTCTCCTGAGGGAGAAGCGGGGCCTCCGAGCCCCGGGCGGCCTCCGGGCCCGGCCCGGGCCCGGGCCCGGCCTGGGCTCCTGCCTGCCCTCCCCTCACCCCTCTCCCTTCCCTCAGAGCTGCAAGCAGCTAAACTAACTATGGGCTGCCCGATAGCCGAATTCACCCGGCTCGGCTTCTGAATCAGGAGGGGCCTCCCCTCCCCCTTCATGCAGCCCGGGGGGAGCCTCTCTCCCCCTCCTGCAGCCCGCGCAGACCCAGCGGGACCAGCGGAGCCTCCTTTTCCAGCCTGCACAGCTCGCACCGAACTGAACATCAGCGCAGCCTGCGGGGAAACACGTGAGGGAGAAGAACATGGAGGCTGCACGGTCAGAGAGAAAGAGAAAGTCAGTCACGTGGGACGACGCTGAGATGGCGGCGGGAGAAAAGGGCGTGTGCGTTCCGGCGCCAGTCTTAAAATCCCTTCTAGCAGCTGCGGAGGACTGAACTCTTTAAATCATTATAAAAGTATGGGGAGATGAAAAATCCATGCCTGTGAAAATTCATGTTGCAGCCTGTGAAGATGTAAGAGAATGCCTATGCTAGGCCATGTAGCTGTGAAGCAGCTTTTAGAAGTTTGTGAAGAAGCAGAGAAGCCCTTGTGTTTAAGCTGAAATAATTTATGTTTAAAAGAGATTGGAAAAAGAAAACCTTTGTGTTTGGGCTGGAAGAATTCATCTTTAAAAGGACTTGTAACCCCATATGATGGCCCATGATTGCAGTGTGAATATACTGTGGAGTTTTCATGGGAGAGATTTCACTTCAGTAGGTAATTCCCGGGTGGACTGCTGAGATTGTGAAAAAAAAAACAGAAGTTTGCAGCATCAGTAGAAGAGAACCTTTTTTCCCTAAGCATAAGAAAGAGACTTTTAAAGACTGTAACACTGACCAAAATTGTTACCTTTTGTGCGAGGTGGTAAAAGGAGGGGAGAGTGCTGGAGGGAGGAGCGGGGGGGGAGCTTTTTGCTTGGAGAGTGCTGGAGGGAAGAGGGGTTTGCTTTCACTTCTTTTTTATTTCTTGTTACTTTTAATTCTGTTAGTAATAAACTTCTTTATATTCTTTAAAGTTTTAGGCCTGCTTTGCATTTCTTCTCATCCTTATCTCACAAAGTGAAAAGCATGTGATCAAACCACTACACTAAATTGGTGTTTCTGCCCGGTTTGCAAACCAAACCCGCTACACTTTGTCAGCTGTGAATGAGAGTGAGCTACTTCCTCCAAGTCACTTGTTTAAATCATTTGATGCACAACCTAAGGTACTTTGAGTCAGACCTCTGAAAACTTGCAACCCTATTCTGGACAGTGTTTTAGGCCCCAAAACTGCAAGACTTGTCAATGAATAGACCTCTGTCTATGACCAAACTTCTTACTGCTCTATAATACTGTAGAGGAATTGGCATTTCTGCTCAAGCAGTTGTTTACAATCATTTGTTCCTGCTACATCGTGTCTTAGCTCACCATCAGGAGTTCATGAGTCCTATTAATGTGAAATACATGCCTGCTAATGTAAATTAGCTGACATACCAAACCCAGGGTCAAAACTGTGACCATTATCACTAATGCTAGAAGAGGAAATACTACTAATATGCTTAGTCTTATAATGAACAGTCTTTTGAATAGACTCTGATTCTGCATCTCGTCCACTACTTGGCTGTTGTGAAGGAAGTATCACAGAAGCTTGTAGATTGTATATCTAACATTTAACACGTATCTTACAAATTCTAGGTTAGTGTCATGTGCCTTATTGCATATTTTCAAGATAATGCTATGTTTTTATCTGATGGATGTGCTTATTAGCTTGCTTACAAAAGAAGTCCCCCCCCCCCCCGATAAACTGAGCATTAATCTGCTATAGGTAATGCTTGGGTCATTGCTGTCTTATGATAATTTGCATCTAAAAAGTAGTGAAAATATTTTTGATGAGTCCTATAATAATAAAAATAACAGTGCATTACAATCACTACCTGAATTTTGCTCCTGGCTGTGGAGCAGAAGTGAATTTGGGGTTTGAGGCTGGAATTTAGCCGCTCTTTGGCATTTGCTGGTATTGGCATAACCTTCTCATATGGAAGGAATCTTAGGTTACAATGTAAGATGTAACCATAAGTATGTATTCTATCACCATCTTCATAAGCTGTTAAAACCAGGTGGGGCAGTGTTCTTTATCCATGACACATCCTTGATAACGCCCTCTGGGAGTTATCTTCTGCTAATGGGCCATCAAGCCTCACTCACTGCATGACTCATAAAATTACATCAGCCCATTGTGAGATGCTCCGCCCAGGGGGAGGAACCAAGCATTCCTACCTGGATATAATCCGAGGTTTGGAACACCAGAGCAACCTTATCTACTGGATTCCCAGAGTATAAGAGCTACATAACCACCACTGGACCTTCAGAGGAAGACCAGACCCTTCTATAGGATCACCGCTTCAACAGAACCATATCTATCACTTCAAAGAGGACCGCAGCCGCCATTTAATCAGACTGCTACCACCACCCTGACCACCACCCAAGAGGGTGCCAGGTTGTATCCTGACTCTGTTAGTTTAAGCCAGTGTTTTCTGCCTTTGTTTTAATTTTCCTATTAAATTGTAGTTCTGACTTGGAATCTCCTGCTGGTTTATTTTCAAACTATTACAGAAGGTTATAGGAAAGACAAAAAAAAAAAAAGATTATCAGTGGTAGGAAGACACTCATGAGTGAGACTGGCAATTTAAATAATTTAAATAGAAGAGCTTGACCTCTACAGAGAGAGTTTGTCAGGCTTAGTTCTGTAATGCATGACAAATATCAGTGCATCATCCTCAGTCAGAGAGATCTTCTTGCTTCCTCATTTCAGGAAGAAGTGAACAAAAACTTTACAAACCAATTGCTTACATAAATTGTTCCTTAACAGGAAGTGGGACAAGTCCTGCTCTGAATTAAGGTCTAACTTAATAAACCTTAAAGCAAGCAGCCATAATGTTGAAGAGAGAGAACACTTACAGAGATAACCAAGAAAAAAGCACTGAGAAAAACTAATCAAGGGTTATGGAGGCTGGAAATATACAGTGGATGAACAGTTATGTTTCCCAGGCTGCTGTAGGTGTCAGAGTACCAGATCAGTCATATAGGCTTTCAGAAGAGGCATGACAGACAGATCTAAACCCTCTACTCAGAATATTGTCTTAGATCATATAGCTTTGCCTCAACCTATGCAAACTTATGGGTTTCCCTTATTGTTAGGACTTGCCAGTATGTTTCATGACTTCAGTAATTTCTTGTCTGGGTATTTTTTTTTTTTTTACAGTTTTTTCAGAATTTGTAAAGGATAGCCAAAGGAAACTAGATCTTGATGTCTGCCTCAGTAGCTCTACAGCTATATTAGTTAGAAATTAGACTAATTGAAATCTATGTCAATTTAATTCTTAATGAGATGCTCTCTGTGACTGATTATTTTTAACGGTTGCTTTATAATCCACTGGGAAGATTTAATTTCTTAACTACATTTATAGAAAGAGGTTTTCATGTGAACACCAATAATTTGTAGGATTTGAGTCTTAGATGTGAAAATTAATTTTTTAGGCTAAAATAATTTTATTATGGTGGAGATCTCATAGTCAATCTTAGTGGTTGTTTACTGAACCCACAACAATATTTTTCTAAAATTCTGAGATTGGTCTTGCTAAATACTAATCATTACATGACCTCTTCTGTTTTTGTTAATGCCAAACAAAACCCAGTTCTAAGCTGTACAGACTCACAGAACCACCAGTGCCTGGGCAGAGGGGCAATAGGTTTTTATCTTCTGCTCTATATATTGCTTAATGTCTGTACAGGTGAATTGGCAAACTTGGAAAGTGAATTTGCCATGGAAATTTTCATCTGAATTTACCTGAGGATCTCACTGATGTAGAACCACAGTAGTGGGAACCAGTTGTTACACCCAGGGGAGAAATGCTAACAGATACATAGCACCCCAATTCAGCAAACAGCTTGATTAAAACAATACTACCAGAAAACAATTTCTCCTCACCCATGAGATTATGCCTGTACTCCACGTAACAATAGCATTGGAGACTGCCATGGCAATCTTAATGTAAAATCAGATCAGATGTAGAACAATATTTAATGTTTTTTTCACTCAGTTAAGAAGGATTATGGGCTAGGTTTGAATAATTTTCAGATCCCTTGAAATCTACCTTGCTTTGTCAAGAGTTTCATTGATTCAAAGGCAAAGAGATTATTCCATTTAATCCCTATGAAATGTGTTCTTTCACCCAAACAGCACATTCCTAGAGAAAGTTCCAGGCTAGTTTGCATGACAAACAGGAAATGGATAAAATATGCATAGATGCTTAATGAATCATGATTATTTTGTGTGTCAACAGCAAAATAATGGATAATACATATAAACTTTGCATTATCAGAATCTCACTGTCAGGATGGTTGTCAGTTCTCTAGGATGTCAATTTGGGATTTCTTCCTGTCTACCATGGTAGTATGGCAGTAATTTACTCTTGCATAATTGAGTTAGAAGCACAGGATACCTGCCTTCTCCATCCATCTCTTCCAACCGGCCTTGCAGCTTGAGACTGCGTGAAACCCACCCTGAACATGTGACTGTTAAGCCTGGGGCAGTGGCTGTACGCTTTGTCAAGCTCCTATCTGCCCATGCTGGTTTGTAAGATCAGTCCTCAATTCCAAGGCTTAAGACAGGCTTTAGTGCTTAGCAAAGACATAAAAAAAACCTTGTTTGATTGGCAAACGTGTAAGGATTGGGATAAGCTTCCAACAGAAACTTTGTTCTATGGGGAAGTATGCCTACATCTTTTTTTCATGCAAATTAACAAAAAATACTTGCATCTACAACTAATGTTTGCGCACTCAAGGCACATGGCTCAGTTAGATTTTGTTTTCCTGCTGTTATCATGCATATGGGTAGATCCTGATCTAGACTTCACCTTTCCCCATCAAGAGAAAGTTCATTTTCTCAGAGAAACATATCTGTATGGAACTATTCTTTGCACACTCCTGTCTTTCTGCAGATATGACTTTCTTACTGTTGTTTTGTCTAATTAGTGATCTGTGAGGGTTTTAAATTAAAAAAAAAAAATCTAAATTTCATGCAAAGCTTGAGTGGCCCACTGTTAAATAATTTGTCTGTATTTGTTAATTGTGCTGGCATAGCATCCTTTGAGCTTGGACATATGATGTTCCTAATTAAATTAAGAACATGAATGACTGAAAGATGACTTCAGCTCTTCTATAAGGAAGAAGTCCTTTTTGAGTTTGTATTTGTTAGTACACTGGCTTCCCATAAAACAAATATTTTGTGTGACAGATTTCAGGGGAAAAAAAAAAAAAAAAAGGAAAAAATAGGTGTTCTGAGTTATTCCTGCAAACCATTCCTATCCAGGACCATGATATCCCTGTGAAGTTTTGTACATTTTTCTTAGAAATTCCTTTACCTTTTAGTGCTTAAACATGGTTGACTGTGTACGTCGATCCTAGCTGAAAGCCAGATGCCAACCAAAGTCACTCTATCACTCCCCCCCATGACTGGACACAGGAGAGGAAACATAACAAACATGTGTTGAGGTAGGGACAGGGAGAGATCACTCACTGATCACTGTCATGGGCAAAACAGACTCGACCTGAGGAAATTAACTGAATTTATTACCAATCAAAATCAGAGCAGGATAATGAGAAGTAAAACAAATCTTAAAAATACCTTCTCTGCACCTCTCCCTCCTTCCCAGCTCTACCTCCTCCCCCAGCAGCTCAGGGAGATGGGAACGGGAGTTATGGTCAGTTCAGGACAGGTTGTTTCTGCCACTTCTCAGGGAGCAGAGTCAGAGTTCTTCTCCTGCTCCAGCGTGGGGTCCCTCCCATGGGAGACAGTTGTCCATGAACTTCTCCAACGTGAGTCCATCCCACAGGCAACAGTTCTTCACTAACTACTCCAACATGGGTCTGTTTTCAAGGAGTGCAGTCCTTCAGGCACAGCCTGTTCCAGCATGGGTCCCTCACAGGGTCACAAGTCCTACCAAGAAACCTCTCTCCGCAGATCCACGGGCCCTGTTCCAGCACGGCCTTCCCACGGGCTCACAGCCTCCTTCAGGCATCTCCCTGCTCTCGCGTGGGCTCCTCTGGGGGCTGCAGGTGGATCTCTGCTCCCTATGCCCTCCATGGGCCACAGAGGCACAGCTGCCTCTCCATAGGCTGCGCTACGGGCTGCAGGGGAATCTCAGCTCTTGTACCTGGAGGAGCTCCTGTCCCTCCTCCAGCACTGCCCTGGCTGTCTACAGAGCTGTTCTTCCTCTCTGGCTGCAGTTACAACTGCTCAATAACTTTCTCTTTTCCTTCTTAAATATGTTATACCAGAGGTGTTACTACCGTCACTGATGGATTTGACCTTGGCCAGTGGCAGGTCTATCTTGGAGACAGATGGCATTAGCTGTTGGACATGGGGAAGCTTCCAGCAGCTTCTCACAGAAGCCACCTGTGTAGCTCCCCTGCTACCAAAACCCATCCAAGCAAACCCAATACATTGACTTTTTATGCATGTTGTTTTCTGAGATTTTAGGTGGTCACACATTGAATTGTGGTTGAAGTTGCATGTGCAGATTTTTTTTTTTTCAATTGTCACCACTCTGGGAAACATTTTCCTTTTCTAAGTGATGTATGAGCTCTTTTTTGACAAGTATATTCTACAAATTAGAGAAAGGGAAGCACTGTCTCAAGGTTGAATATTGTTTAAAGTATTTTTGTAACCTGTCCTCACTAACTGAAAAGGTGTTGAAAGACTGTGTTGCCCTTTTTGGAGTGGGAGTTAATCAAGTCTTCTGTAGGTGTGTATTCTGGCAGGAGAACAATTTAAATGTGAAGGTTTAGGTTAGTGTGTTCTCAACAGGTTCTTGATTTATTGGCCTCATACAAGCAGATGAGGACCTGGAGCTTGGCTTGGTTGAGTTGTGTTTCTACACATCCATGCCACTTTTTGCTTTCTGGTGCAGCACAAGCAGCAGCTTCCCTATCATCCTATTGCTGTCTGTAAGCACCTGATAGGGAGGAGGAAGCACTAGCAGATAAGAAGTTGGAAGCTGCCACAGTTTTCAGCCTTGGCCATTTGAAAGGGCAGCTGATTCTTATACTGAAAATGGGTGCTATTTTCTTGTAATACCCTGTTGGAGAGGGAGAGCCTTGGGAGTTCAGTGTTTCTCCCTTTACTCTTCAGTGCAGTTCCTTGCACAAAACACTAAAGTTAAAATCTTGAGCATTATTTGCTATGCTTAAGCTTCAGCTTAGGGACTGAAAACAATGCCATTTTATATAATTTACTAAGAGATCAGGTTGTCTAAGTATTTAGGTTGTTAAAATTATTTTTTTTTTAGAATAAGAGGTTACTCGGCCAAGTGGAGAGCAAATGGGCATTTACCCAGTAAAGTTTTGCTGTGTATGGTCAGGAATAGCAGATTTGGGCTATGGGACCCCAGGGTCTGCTTTGTTGTTGACAGTTCCTGACCACCAGAAAGAGAGTGTCAAGGCAGCCCCTGGTTAAACAAGGTACAAAGCAGTGGGACAGACACACATGACATGCTCCCGTGTTTTAGAAGACAAAGAGCAAAGGAAAGTCAATAAGCAATCTGTCCTCTCACTGTTTGGCATGTTACAGGAGAAATTGTTTTCCCTCTTAATTCAGTCTGTTAAGGGATATCCAGTTAAACATGGGTGAGGCTACAAGCCCCAAGGTCAGTATAATAAAATATTTTAATATCACTGAGGACTGTGAACTGTTTCAGAAATGCCTGCTGATATTGTTATTTGTAAGCTTAGAAAAAATAGTTAGGTCAGCAGACACTGGCTATATAGCCTGTTCTTTTTAGTGCCAGCAGTCACTGTCAGTCTATCAATACAGGGATGATCTACTCGTAAAGGTGTGAGAACCTGTACTAGCTCAAGGGTAATTTTTTTCCGGATGCCTGAAACAAACCACCAAACAGCCTGTTATTCTGCATAGCATAAACACAAGAATACAAAATGTTCTTAGTGCTTCCTTCAGTTCCCTCTGTATTGCCTCCAAACCTCCAGTGGAGGAAGTAGCAGTGTAGGCACTTCTCAGCTGCCAGTGTATGACAAGCATTGCAGATGGCAAAAATAGTCTCGGGCTTCTGGAGCTATGCCTGAGCTCTGAGACAGGTTCACAGGCAGTAATGTGTCTGGCTGACAATTCTGGCACAGTCCCTGAATAAACTTCTTTACTCTTGTCCTGAAGAGAACATCTATCTGAGAATCTACTACAGTATGTGTAAACCAGAACAAATTCCAGCTTTCTGTTTTAAACTAAATAAAAACAAATTGGGAACAGGCCCACCAGGGAATATGGCTATGCTATTTGTGTCTAGAAGCTGAGATAGCAGTGTTCCATCACTTTAGTATATTTAGGTATGAGAACAGAACTCCTTTCCCAGATTCCAGAGAGGAAACACAGTTTCTGCCTCTTTAAAAATATGTTAGTCAGTTTATTGGAGAATATGTTGATGAAGCTGTCTCTAAAGCAGTTAACTGCCATGAAGGAGATTTCATCACCTATTTTGAGACTTTAATATGCATTTCTATTGCATGTTGGGGAAGGAATCAAAACTAAAAAGTATGCATGAGTACCAATTAAGACATGCTATGAATCCTCTTTGCAAAGCAGCAAGAATACTGTAATCACATTTTAAAACCAAAAGTCAAAACTGTGATGAAGCATGAAATCTAAAAATATTTTGTATTACATACCAGAAAATATTCTTTAAATTCTACAAACCATTTTGCCATATTTCCTTCCCTGCACATACACACTGATTTCTAATGAAATACGATCCCAGTAATTGCCAGGTTTATGATGCATTTACAGTGACCCCAAGCATCCTATTTTTGAGGGGGTTACGTTAAGCCTTCTGGAAAATACTTGTCTTTCACAGCCACCTTCCAAAATAGCTCTTCAGTCTCTGGAGACTGCAAGTTCATCTGACCACTTTAGGCACGTGCTTCAATTTATGTGTTCGGCAGAGCCTTCAAGCACATGCTAAGTCCCTCTAATATTGGGACAGCTTTTAAGAATGCTTAAACACTCCTGTAGAAGAAAGAAGATGACTATTACTGCCACAGTTTTGGACATCACCTCTCTTAGTTGTATGTTTCACTTCTTGGCCAGATGCTTCTGTTAATCCATTGGAATGGCAGGAGAACCATTTGTGTGCTGAGTCCTGAGCCATAGCTGGAAACTAAGCAGTTTGTAATGCCAGCTCAAGCTCAGGTGCTAAGAGGTGATGTGCATCTGCTCTGGAGCCAGCACAGAGGTGGTGCCCCTGGCAGAGTTCAAGGGAGGACAGCGGGGATAGTCACATCATTCCTGGCCTTGGGCTGAGAGACAGGGCTCACCTTGCTTCCTGGTTTCTGCCTCTGGTGCCTCCTTCCTTTGATGCCTGTGGTATTGGTTTCACTAATTTTGAGGAAGCTTATCCTACATGGAAAAAACCTCTTTGTGTAAAAGGGTCTGTAATGAAAGATGGCTGCAATTATTGCAGACTATTACATTTGCACATTTGAAGGTTAATTCATGTACCGCACTCAGACACAGCCAAATATCCATTAGAGATGATCCTGATTTTAAGAATAGACTGATTACAAAGCAAACAACTGAATAGAGATAAAACAGCAAAAGTCCACCTGATTCCAGTACTATGAAATTGTCAATGACACATAATAGGGAATCTCATGCCAACTTAACTATTGCTTTTCTTGTAGAAAGTGACAGAAACAAGTCCTTGTAGCATCAGATATAGGCATTAACAGTGTGCTGATAAATAAAACAGGAGTCCAAATCAGTTCCTTATGTCTTAGCCCCATTTGGTTTTTTTCTGGAAGTGAAACTTGTGTGTCAAAGCTTGAAAAAGTAGAATATGGACAAGTCAAACAATTTCATACACATCCAGGGGGGGTTGTACCAATGGTACTTCCTCAAGGCTTGCCATCAGAAAACAGAGGGCTGTACAAAACAACATGTAGCATACCAGGGGAGGGAACAAACTCCTTGTTAGTACATACACACATATCTATATGTAGACCATATCTGTGAAACACTGACCTTCTTGTGCCTCTGCAAAGTACTGGCAGTACTGCTGCTGTGTTTCCTCTTTTGCTGCTGGCTATGTGAGCTTGCAGCAGTGTGGCCTGGCTGCAACCTTGCAGTTTGTGCTCTAGGAGCTAAATACTGAATCCAGGATGACAACTTGGCCTTGAGAGTGCCTAGTAGATTTAGCCAGCATCATAAATGTAATGCCAGAGTTCTGAATTTCCTTCTAAACATAGCTCTCATGAGGCTGGTGGGACATGCATTTGTTTTCACATTTGTAGATTATATAGTCTCAACAGAGGGATTTTTAAAACCAGATACTGCATTTGCAGAGATCTTGTGTCCATCACTTACAAAGATATTACCCTCTGCAATCAGGTGAAGTTGACTTCAGAGATAGGGATGTGACCTGGCTGGCTGTGCCTGGAGCAGAGCGTTTCCCTGGAAACACTGGTTTTGGTCAATGTTGGTTTTTCGTTGATAGGTGCATGTGTGGGATATATGCTTTCTGCAGGAAGGGAAAGGAAGGGTATTTGTACTTCAGCTTTCCAATTAGCTGTGTTTCTTTGTGCGTGATGTTTTTACTCATATGGTCTTTACAGCAATAGAATTCACTCCCTTTTTATTGATCTAGATTATTACCTTTCAGTATTTGATGAAATGAGCCTGGAACCCCAGGCAAATGGGAGGAGAGGCAAGATTGGAAGCAATGGAATGAGTGATTGGTAAATGGTCTTGGATTTATTGGCCTCCAATGCTGCCTTATATTTTTGTTGACTAGTTGTGAGCATCCAGCAGATCCTGCTGGGCTGGGAGAAAACCCGCCATGACCCTCTGCAGGCAAATGCTGACATCCGTCTTGGAAGAAAGGTGTTTGTGCATAACTATTAATGCCAAAAGGACACCAAACCTGTGGTTCTTAGTCTCACTGAAGCCCTCCTGTGCTGCTATTACAAGGCTGAGTGTTTACCTTGCACAGCATCTCTGCTGACCCATCCACATCTCCTCTCGCCTTTCCAAAACAGACATGCTTCATGGAAGGGTATGTTTGACCCACAACAGTCATTTGCATTAGCATTAGTAGAAAAATACCTGAATTGTTATGCAGGAAAACACATGCTTTTAACTTTAGCAGTATCTTGTTAGTTTGTTGCAGAAATCACCACAAGCTGGTTTTTGTTTAGTTTTTTGTGGTTGTTTTTTGCCCAATAAAAGGGACGGGAGAATCTGACCTGCTCCAGTTTGAATGGTGTTTAGAAACAGTAATTTATTTTACTGTGGTTGAAGAAATTAAATAACTGATTTTCCATTGCTCCTGTATAGAAATTATAGTCTTCAAGGCCTGTCCCTAAGAAATGCTAAACTTACACATTCAATAGGAGTGGGCACATAGCATTTCCTTAAGTGTATTTGAGAAAGGGGTTGATCAATAGTTAACTCATGTAAGCAGAAGTTAACTATTAAGAGACAGCAAATGTTAATCACAAAACCTAAGAAGCAGGATTTGCCTTAATCTCGTCAAGATAAGATTTTCTGTTAAAAACTAGCACAGAAACTGCTGGATCATCCAATGAAGGACCGCACGTGCTCCAGAAAGAAAGGTGAAAAGTGCATTGTGATGAAGACTACTAATCTTCATCAGAAAGACCCCCGAGGAAGAAGAGGAGCCCTTCCTCAGTGCGACCACCAGGATACACAGCGCATGTGTGGCACGTATGCTAATGATATTAATGACTTCCGAGAAGTAATTTGTATAACCACTCATTCCCAAGGAATGTGATGAATATTCATAAATTTTACCCATAATACTGGACTGTATGGAGTGCTCTGTGTGTGTGTTAGGAGGAGTGATCCCCCATGCACCTGGCGCCGGATAAATCAAGTACCCACTTCTCTGACTCTGTCTCTGAAGTGTCTCTTGGCCTGGTTTGGGGAGATTCATATTCCTAATGTGCTTTCTAAGGCAAAACATAAGCAGATCATGGAAGCAACTGTATTCCTGCTGTTTTCTATGGCCTTATGTGTCTGATCTGTTCGTTTCATGCACTCATGCATGCTTTTCTTCCTTTCTCTTTTTAATGAACAGCAGAGTATGATACATAGCCCTTGTTGGTTCTGAGCCATAGAGTTGAAAGGAACCTTGTTTACAAAGGTGTGCTGGATCTGCGACCGGGGCTAGC
>VZTE01000217.1:0-14867 GCA_013397775.1 Eulacestoma nigropectus
GGGAGGGAGGGAGGAAGGGAAGGGAGGGAGGGGTGGCCCAGCCCAGCCCGTGCTGCGGGAGGGACGTGCAGCCTGGCCCGGCCCCAGCAGGTCCCCGGAGCAGGGGGTCCCTGTCTCAAGCTTTGGGTGTGAGTTAGTATCGGGATGGACAGACCATGGAGAGCTCGGAGCTGGATACATCTAGGTTGAGGATTAACAAGTACAGCATAAAGGATCACACTGGAGGGGCTGTGGGCGGGCTCAGTCGCTCATGTCCATGTCCTCCTCGTGGTGGTCATCCCCGTTCACCTTGGACTCCCTGCCCGGATCCCCGCTGCCCTTCTCGGCTCCGGGCTCCTTCCCTTTGGGGGAGGGAGCATCCGCCACCTTCTTCTCCTCCTTCTTCTCCTTCTCGCTGTCGTAGCCCTGTTCCTCCTCGTCGTAGTCCCTTGTGACCTGCTTTGCCAGGGAAAGGGACACGTTAGCACCTCCCCGTGGGCCGGGGCGGGGGGGACCTGGGGCAGGGCTGGGAGCAGCTCCAGGCGTTTCTGGAACATACTTTCACATCCTTGTCGCTCTCGGATTTCCGGTCTCGATCCTTCTCCTTGTCTTTGCTCTTCTTTTTCTTGCTCGTTGACCGCTCCCTCTCGTCTCTGCTCCTCTCCTTGTCTTTATCCTTCTTCTTTTCCTTTTTATGCCTATGAGGATCAGCAGGGAGAGGATGAAGCCCAGCACCACCACCCCATTCCACGGCTGGACCTGTGTCCAGAGCGTTACCCACAGCCCACAACAAACCCAAAGGAAAATGGCAGAGTGCAAGTAGGGAACAGCCTCTGCTTTCAGGAAATACCCCCAATCCCAATTTCTCAGCTCTGGCTCAAGCACAACACCACAAAGCCAAGGCTGAGAAATGCTGTGGCAAACAGAAGCGTGGGACCTCCTGAGCTGAAGGGCCCCACAGGGCTCATGGAGCCCAAATCCTGGACAGTAAGACAGCGATGCTCCAGTGTTTTACAGAGGAGCACCCTGAGTTCCCCATCCTGGGACAGGGTCACAGAATGCCCAGGCCACCCAAAATCAGTTGATTCCTGCTGTGCAGAGCCAAAGGGACTGGGAATTGTGGCATATCCTGCTCCACCCACCCCTGGAACACCCGACCCGTGGAGCTCCCAGCCAACCCCCGAGCGGCTCTGTAAAAAGCAGCCGAGATCCCCCCGAAACAGAATCCCCGGGAGCTTCCCTGCAGGTCACAATTTGGGAATTTCCCACCCAGACACCATTTTTTCCAGCCAAGTGTTTCCCTGACCTTCTGGGTGACGGAGACCGGGACATTTTCCGTTTGGGAGACCTGGGCTTTTTCGGGGACCGTGTCCCGCTCCGGCTCCGCCTGCGCCGCCGTTCTCTGCAGGGAGACACAGCAGCTTTGGAAATCACTGTTTGTTTTTATAAAGCTACAAATGCATCCCTAACTCCAAACCCAGCCCTGCTCACAGGCTACTGAAGAGCTGTTAAAACTACAAATTAAATTTGGAAGTTTTTTTAAAAAAATGAAACACTTCTGCCTGGATTTATTCCCTAAATCAGGAGGAGTGAGAGGCAGTGAACATCAAACTCTGACACAGAGCAAGGAGAAACTGTTTTAAGCCTAAAGAATTTACCTCAAACACTGCAGGAAAATAAAAGTATCTTATAGACAGAGGTGGTACAGGTGCTGTTGTGCCTGCACCAGATACATCCCCATTGGAATCATGATCCAATGGGATCCAGGCATCGTTTGGGTTGGAAGGGACCTCAAAGCCCAGCTCCTCCCACCCCCTGCCATGGGCAGGGACACGTTCCACAGACCAGCTGCTCCATCACAGGAACATTTTTTTTCCATTTAATATTAAAGTGGATCAAAATCCTGCTGGGAACAGAGAGCAAGGAAAATCCCACTTCCGTACCTGCTTGTGCTTCTGGATCTTCTGGTTGTGCTGTAGCTTTTGGGGGGAGTTTTAGAACGTTTCTTTTCTTTCTCTTCCTTCTTTTTATCCCTTTTAGTAGAAGAGAGATTAAGTCACTTTCAAACCATCCAACAGCACTTCCTAATCTGCTGTACAGGGAAAGGAATGCAGAGCTGGGAAGGACAAGGGTGGCTCCCCAGGCTGAGCCCCCCTCAGGTGTTCCAGCCCCTTCCCTGGACACGCTCCAGCCCCTCCATGTCCTCCCTGGACTGATGCCCAGAGCTGGACACAGCCCTGGAGGGGCCCAGCAGTGCCAGCACAGGGGACAATCCCTGCCCTGCTCAGGACTGGATTCCCTGGAGCCAGTACCTGGTTTTGGATGTGCTCCGAGACCTCCTGCTCCTCTCTCTGGAATGAGATCTCCTTCTCCTCGGACTTTTGGATCGCCTCCTGCTTCTGGATTTGGAATGGGATCTTCTCCTTGATCTGCTCCTGGAGCGTCTGCCAGGGACACACCAACATGGGAGTCACAGAAAGGACACTGGGAGATGTTCCCAGCCCAGCTCAGGGCTAAGGAAACCCCAGAAACCCAACAAAAGCCTCCATCCACAGCTCTCCCTGCTCCCCTTGTCCTGCACAGGAGCTCTGGTGATACCAAAATGTCAATAAATCTTTAGAGCACTGAATCAAACCCAAGTGTCCATTCCAAGAATGATTTCTGCAGGACTTGTTCCAGCTGTGGGAGGTGTTTTTAAGGAGTTTCTCAGTCACCTGTGTCTGGATGAGGAAGGTGTCCTCCTCCTCCTCGAGCGTGACCTCGACCTCGAATGTCTTCGTTTTTCATCTTTTTTGTCTGAAAAGGGAAGAAGCAGAATAAAAACCTATTTTTTTTAGTATTCAAAAGGATTTTCTAAAGGAAAGGACCTGGAGCTTCATGTAATAGATTTAAATCAACCTGATTTTGCCATTTGAAATCAAGGCTCATCCATCTGTCATTTTCTCCACAAGACAAAAAGAACCAACAGAGGACAGGGAAATGTTTGTGACATAAAGTAACAGCTTTATACAGAACTGGAGAAGTCAAAATTCAGAAAAAAACTTCTTTTAAGTCAGTGAAAAGCTGATGGCAGCAGGGCAAGGGAAAATCCTGTGAAAATCCCAGAATCTGCCATTTTGTGAGGGGCTGAAGACGCTCTCAAATGATTGCTTTGAATTTCCCACCAAAAAAGCCTCAAGCAAAGCAAGAACAAGAACAGGAGCTCTGTTCTTTCCTAGAAATCATCAGGAGGCTGCAGAACTGATGAATATTTTGTGTTTTCAGTGTTTAAGTTTCTGCCTCCCAGATTTGGGGGTTCTGACATTTGTGGGAGAGCTGCTGGAGCTTGTTCTAAAATCCAACCTGCTGAAAGAAGCTCCAAAAAGAGAATTATTTACAAACTTGCCCAGATTTAGGAATGAAGATAAAGGAAAGCACCCCTGAGAAGCATCAGCAGGGTGCCAAGTGCTGAAAATCCATGTTCCCTTGGAATCTGAGACAGCAGCAGGAAATTCCCTCAGGGAAGCTTGGGTGTTTTACAGCCTTCAAATTAGTGAATTTTGGGAAAAACAGCAGATTAATTCCAGCCCATTTCTGCAGGACCCACGGAGCGTCCACTGCAGGATGATTAAAAACCTAATAAATGGATTCCCTGCAGACTCCCAGTACCCTGCAGACCATCAGCTTTTATCAGCTGTGTCCAAGCTCCATCCTGGCTGGAATGGCTCATTCCAGGCTGGAATTACCTGGCTCTATAGCAGCAGAAATTAAGGACTGTGCTTCTCGGACTCTCTTCATGGCCTCTTCTATTTCTTTACTGGAGGTATCTGATTTCAGACTGGGGGACACAAGACCTGCAGCCACATGGTTCAACCTGGTCAACACAAAATTCCAGAAATTCAGGACTGAGGAATCCAGGGCACCCAGGTCTGCATTGTCAGACTGAGCCAGTTCACAGGATCAGGGATTCCTGGAATGGTTTGGGTTTGGAAGGACATTAAAGCCCATCCCATCCCACTCCCTGCCATGGGCAGGGAACCCTCCCTAGCCCAGGGTGCTCCAAGCCCCTTCCAAGCTGGCATCAGCTCCAGCAGGACAGGGATTGGGCGCTGAATCCCCGTGGATATTCCCCAGCAGCGCAATGCAAGTGTTTGGGAACACTGGTGCTTACTTTGGATCCACTGTGCTCATCAGTTTTAGGAGCTGGTCTGCTGCGAGAGACTGTGAGGGAAAAACAAAGTTAAAACCAGGCTGGGAGATGTGTGAGCTCAAGAGAACCTTCCTGGGAATGTCCCCTCCCAACTGGAAGTTTTCCCAGCTGGAAAACCAGACCAGAACCACCCCAGCAAAGAGGAAAAGCCCCACTGGGCTGGTGTGACTGGGGCTGCTGGGAGGGTGTGAACATCCCACTCTTGGGGATTTTCCACAGCAGCCAAACCCAGCCCTGCCCTGGAGAGAATCAGGAATAAAAACACAAATGGATAAAAATACAAACAGATAAAAATACCCTTCTGGGATGTGTTTATATCTGTAATTATGTATTAATAACTCTGTGCACAGGTTATTTCTGTTACTGCAAGAGAAGAGAGCTCTCTCTAAGCTGTCTGTCCACTGAAAGCCTCAAGGCCAACTTATAAACATCTAAAAATTCCAGGAAAAAAAATCTGTTTTACAGCTTTTAGGAGAATCCAGGTATTATTATGATCAGTCACTTCCTGCACCAGTGGGGTATTAATAAGAAAGTGTTTAATCCTCACTCATTTTCTCTACAATCAAGCCAAAGTTTCATTTTTGAAATGTTTGTTACAATCTGCTGGTTTAATGTACAAAAATCCTCCATCACCCCAAATTTACATTTTTCTAATTTGCCTTTAAAATTTTTTTTTCCATTTGTTATTTAAGTTTCACCATCATTTGCTTGTTCTCCCACATGGAACACACAAAAAAATTTAAATGATGGCAGTAGCAATGCATTAAATTATTGCTACTTCTTGTTGCTGTAAAACAGTATTTGGTTCTTACCTCTTAAATATTTTATTTATAAATATACAGAATGTTCAATATCTTGATACATTTTTATTGATAGAAATGCACTCAATATTCTATTATTTAGTACTTAAAAGCCCTTTTTATTCAGCTTAACTACCTAATAAAGTTTCCTCACATTTTTGACACCTACAAAATTAAAAAGTCAAACCACTTTTTACTTGAAGAACAAGGCAAGTTCATGGCCTGATAATGACACATATCTGAAATATTTCATTGCTATTCCCAAATTATTCCTTGGCCCCTTCCAACATTCAATTTGATATTCAAGGGGATTTTTTTTTTCCAAGCAGAGACCAATCCCTGGAGTTTCCAGGCAGTGGCTGTGAACTGACACAAATGAAAGCCACTCTTAAAGCAGGAAAGAGAGGGAAATAAAGGGTATTTTGGAATGAGAACGTACCTGGGAGTTCAGGTTTGCTCCAGGAAGCCCAAGAGCAGCAAGGGCAGGGTCGAGAGCAGGAGCTCCTAAAGCAGCTAAAGGGACAGCACCAATCTGTGACAGAGACAGCAGTCAGGGCACAGGCAGTGACAAAAACCAGTCAGTGAGATCAGCATTTCCCCCTGCAGCCCATGGGCAGGGGAAATAAAGGTGAAAGAGTAAAGCATTCCAGCAAATTGAAGGGGTAGTTTAAAAATAAGGTTTTTTTCAGTGCTAAAATGGAAATTCATTATAAGTTTCTGTGGAAATCACCTGATTTCTAATTCGGTTTAGGGTTGAGATGGCCATGGTTTATGTTAAAAGGCCATTTAACAATATTGCATCACTGCAAATGTCTCAAATTTGGTTAAAAAGCTACAGGGAGAGCAGAAGCTCCCTAAAGCAGCTCATTTGGGGCCATTTCAAGGGGGATCATTGAGGCAGACACCCAAACCCAACACACACTTCCAAGATGTGCTTGAAAAGCTGACTCTGCAGCACATCCCCCTAAAATGGAGGCGCTAAACATCCCACCATGGAGTGGCTGGGAGCAGCCTGGGGTTCAGAGACACAACTGAAATGAAGGTGGCTCAACAACCATTCCCAGAATTCCTACGCACAGTTCTTAGTGAATTAAATCTTTTGGGTTGTATTTGGTTCTTCCAACCCCTTCCCTGGGTTTCAAAGGTTAAATTTAGGCTCTTCCCTCCTGAGCAGCTCCATGGCCAGGGGGTCCTTCAGCTGAGAATGAGCTGAAGTGGGTTTGAGAAGTGCAGAATTAACGAGGCTTTATTATGATTAATTTGCCTCTTGCACTTTGATTCTGTGCCCTGCTAAGAGCTCAGCTGTGACTCCAACTTCTCCCACCAATGTGCAATTCTCACTGTTCATCTTCCACATAAATTCCTGTGAGTTCACATAACCAGGCTCCAATTTTCCCCTCAGATGGAGGATTAATGAAGGGAATCTCACAGCGTGGCAACTCCTTGGACTTGAGGAATTTACAATCTGTGAGATCTCTACTGCTTGTCACATCTGTGAAGCACAGTGGGTGAGAGGGATGGAGGGACAAACAAACAGGGCCCTGAGATACCAGGAAATAAATAAGGCAACAGGGAAATAAGGATATCCCATCTAACAACTTATCGCTGTTGTGCCCCGATTCACATCAGAGCTGTCCCAATCCATCAGGGTTGATAAAATATTCCAGGAATTGCCATTAGCACACCAGTCCTGGAAGAAACAGCAGGAATTAAGCGGGAATGCAGCAGAACACATCCAATGTTTGCCCAGCCTACCTGAGAGAGAGGGTTGGGAGTGGGCAGCAGGCCACCCCCGGGCAGCAGCCCTGCCACGGCATTAGCTGGTGCCAAGAGAGACAAAGCCTTAGTCTCATCAGGAATGACTCCTGCAGGGAAACAGCCTGGCATTAGAGTGCATCCCAGCCCAGAGGCACCAAATACACAAATACACCCAGCAAAGTCTCCCTGATACACCACCTGAGTTTGTTGAAAGTACTTATGTTGGCTAAAATACAAAGCTTGATGGCTATTAATATTTAGCATTAACTTTTTTTGTCAGAATGCAACTTCAATGGGTGACAATTTGACTGTTCCTTTTTCTCTACAAAAGGTTAAGTTTCTAGAGCAAAAAAATAGCACAATACACACTACTTTGTTGTTAACACTGCCAAGGTTTCATCACCTGTACTCGATTTTTAAGTCATGAACCAAACGTAAGCAAGCACAGTCGGTTCTCCAGGGGTGAGAGTGCTCTCAACTTTCAAAAGCTGTTTTATGAACAACGACTCGTGTCGGCTGCTTCACTACAAAGCACACAGAAAAATCAAGATACACAAGACAAAAAAAGTTGGATTTAGGGGTTAATAATATGGTACAGTTCACTATGTTTTCTTTTACACCTACCATACAAATTTTGGCAAACTTAAAGAGAAGGGATGGGTGTTTTGGGTAGGGCTTTTGCTGACGTGTCACATGGAATGCGGTCCCTGCGGCTCTCCGGGAATGCTGGGGGTGTGTCTGTGGCTGGGATACACACAGGGATGCTGGCACATTCCTTACCTGTGCAGTAAAATGCATTTGTTCCAATATGTGCCAGCTTAGAGTACCAACAATGCTGCTGCCACCTGCCGTGGCAGAGGGGACTTGTGGCCCAAAGTCTTGCAGCCAGCTAAGACCAGGGGTTATTTCACTGCCTGCTCTGCACACAGAGTGCTCAGGGCCCTACTACAAACAATTGTGGAGGGAGTTTTACTCTATCCAACAGCAAAAGCCCTATACAGATGGATTAATTTGTTAATGTGCCCAAGCCCCCAAAATGAGAGTTCAATAAAACAATTTTACTATATATTTGCAAATACCAGTAGTGTTTCTGTAATACATATTAAGAAACTGCATCTCATCATAAAACATACAATATGTACAGGGCACTTAAGAGAAACTGGATAAGCTGCAGAAGAAAACTGTTGGGTGGTATTTTCAGCAGGGCCTGGTATATAGTTCAGGCTGAACCAGGGAAAAGAACTGTAAAACACAACAACAAAAAAGAAAAACCACTGTTAAATAAAGGTAATGGTTCCTCCCACCTATACTGAGAAGTGCCGATAATCTACACAAATGTACAATACACAGCACTGATATCTGGCTCGTGGCACTGAGCTGGCAGCACTTTAGATACCCAAAGTTATGGAAGGACAGGGGAAAAAGGTCATGGAGGCAAAGGGCAGGAATGCATAAATATATCAACATACCTACAGAGAGATTATGGGGTCATTTGGCATGCAAAATTATGTCTCAAGAGGATATTTATCAATTACAGCTAAACATTTCAAATTAGTGCAACTACAACATTTCTGGCATCTAAATACAAATCCTCAGACTTAGCTCGAGACACCTCATAGAAGATCTGCATCCATTAAAAAAAAAATTCATGCATCTGATCCTCTAATTGTTTCTTTAAAAAGTATTTAAATAAACTACAATTTAAAAAAAGCAATGAGGCCCCTCACCAGGTAATTTTCATGCTTCAAGAGCTTTTTTTACTGCTGCTTTGTTAGAACCATGAAATACTGCATGAATGTGTAGAAATGAAAGAAAAAGAAACAGACAAAAGAAACAAACATTAACCAAAGAACCTAAACACCCCTCCCAGCCATCTTTAACCTTAAGAGATCCTTCCAAATCTAGGAATTAGCCCAGAGAAAATGACAAATACTAAACCTTACCGTAGCCTTTGTGTATAGTTCTATAACACAAAGCAACAGCCAACACCAAAGTGTCTGTGTGAGCTAAAACTTGGGACGGGGGGGAATTATTGCACTAAACAGATAATAAACATTTGCTTTAGTGACAGGCAATAATCACACAGGTTCATTAGCACAGCAGAAATCAGACAGAGGAGGGCCCCATTCAGCACATGCCTGGCTTTAAGCACATTAGCAGTGGCACTGTGGGTTGGGCAAATGCTGCTTCTTGTTGAGCTGGGACCCTGGCAGGCTGAATTTTTGGGGAAAACTGTACTCCAGCACAGGGACAGAAGTATGGGATTATCAACCCAGGGGCAATACTTTATTGGCTGAACATCTCTCTAGTGATGTGCCAAGGACATCAAATTCTGAACTGTTAAACAACACAAGGTACAGCCCAGGAGGGACTCCTTAACAGGCCCAGTAAAATATTCTACTTCAGTAATTTGATTTTCTGAAGCAAAGCTGCTGGGCGGGTTTCTCTATGTGCCAGATTTATCCACAGTGGACAAAGTCAGACTGACAAAGAGAAAAGTGGGTTTATCCTTGTAGGAAGAGTTAAACACTGGCATTATTCCCATGGGCCTTGGAGAATATTCCAGCACAACCTCACTGGACTGTTGCTGTGTTTAATACCCACACAGGGACAAGAAGCCTTTCAGCTCTGCTGTTCTCAAGTAGTGGCAGCAGGAGCAGTAACTCCGTTGCAGAAGGGATTCTGTACCCTCAGGAAGCAGCAGGGCTCAATCAGAGGCCACACTGCACATTCCTACACTCCAGGAATTAAGCTGGACATCTTTAAGTTTTGTATCTTTTAAGTTTAAGAAATACAAAGATAAGATAAGACAGCTCCCCAGGCCTCAAGAGACATCTCCAGCATGACAGATTACAGGTGTGAACCCAGGCCATGTACCAAACTTAGCACTGTAGTATGACTTAATCTGCAAGATTTTATTAAATTCAACCTTTCCCAGAAGTAAATCAAGAAATGCACAAGTACAATGGAAATCAGTTACTTCTAAAGCAAGTCTAGAAGAGTTTAATAAGACTTCTGTAAGAAGAGGTGTCTTCTCAGCACTTTGCTTTTAAGGTAAGTTCCAAAAACCCTGCTCATTGCCTTTCAAATTACTGTAACACCCTAAAATGTAAAAATAAAAAGAAGAAGAGAAAATGTAGTTAACAAGTGGTTACACCAGGAAAACACTTGGGGACTTGAGTGCTTGCTGGCCTTTAGTTAATGGCTAGAATCCCCTGTAGCTGCAGAGGACCCACTGTTTTTCAGTCATCTGGAAGGGCTTTGCATTTGCCTTCTCCACTACAAAAATCACACACACAAATAACAGAGAGAAGAGTTTATTATTTAGTGAAATTCTATTAAATATATCAAGGATGAACAAGAAAACTTGGAATTAAAAACTAGGACCAGTGCCCATGTGGCACCTCTTGGAAGTTGTCACTTTTGAATTAAACCATAATTATTCAAACCCTTGGTATACTGGACTCCACAAGGAGAGTGAGGGCCTTTTGTGGGGCTGTTCCCAAATAAATGCAGCGGCAGCATATCCCAAAGGAATGTTAATTCCTCTCCCATGCACTCTCAGGGAGGGAGAAACCATTCTCATGAAGAGAGTGAAAGTGGCAAACAATTATTAAGGTAAAATTTCCTTAAAATATTCACCTGTTTGCATTACAGTCTGTTTGGGAAAATGTCTCATTGAGATTGACACAGAGCAAAATTTGCACAGAATTCTGCCTAAAATGTTATTATTCTACACTTTAAGACACACAAAACTTTCCACTTTGGTGTCACTACGTAAATAAACGGATCAAATCCAGGGGCCAAAGGCAATATACCAAGGGTTTCAGAATGGCAATCTCTGACATGTTTGACATTAGACTACTGGTAATTTTTGTGCACTAGACAGGAATTAACCACCACCCAAGGGTGGCCCCATAGAACATCAAACAAGTTACAAACCTTCAGCATAGGGAACGACTATGAGGGCTCTGTCAACGAACACAGTGTTTGTCAGGTGCTGGGCCACCACGGCCGAGTCGGGGTCGTGGAACTTTACAAAGCACACGCGCGACGACACCGGCAAGGGGGAGTCACTGCAAGAGACAGAGCCATCACTCAGGGACAGCAGGGAACCACACAAATCAACCCCAAAATCCCACAGTTCCTTACACTGCCTCACTTGGAGCTGCACATTAGCTCTGTTCTCGCTTGGAACTGAGCATTAGTTCTGTTATGAGCAATGAATCCGTGAGTGGCCACCTAAATGCAAATTCCTCCCCGGCTGGGAGGAAAACTTGGCTGAAAAAGGAGAAAAAGTTACCAATTCTGTATCAGTAAAACCCTGTGGTTTCACACTCCCTACTTTAGGCCCCAAATTACTTATTAAGGTAAACTGTGAAATGAAGAGGGTGATGATTAAAGGATCGTTGTGACTCGTGACAAGGGCATGTAGGGGCAGGGCGTGCAGTGATGCCTTTAACCTGACAGAGGGCAGGGATAGATGGGATATTGGGAAGGAATTCTTCCCTGTGAGGGTGAGGAAGCCTTGGAACAGAATTTCCAGAGAAGCTGTGACTGCCCCTGGATCCCTGGAAGTGTCCAAGGCCAGGTTTGGAGCACCCTGGGATGGTGGAAGGTGTCCCTGGCCATGGCAGGGGGTGGCACTGGGTGAGTTCTAAGGTCACTCCCAACCCAAACCAGTCTGGGATTCTGTTTTATTTATCAACCCAATTCCATACCAGACTAAAGTTCACCATGCTCCCACACCCTGAGGAATGCCCAGTGCTGAGCTCCTGCCTGTCCTTCTGCAGGAAAGAGCAAACCCAAGGAGATTTAAGGAGCTCAGGCAGGCAATGAAAGGCTCCTGAACACAGTAAAACAGACCTCTCTCCAAGGTAGGTCTGTGCCTATTCCCATCTCAAAACAAGTGTCTGTCAACCTCCAAATCCAAAACTGAGAACTTCTGAGTCACTTCAAAGAAAAACCAACCCAGAAATATCTACTTCCTACAACAGGAAAGAATTGTATTACTACAGCTCTGACTTCCCTAAAACCAAACCAAACTGAAAAACCAGAAGCCGTCAACCCAGCAAGGTCCAGAATGGGTTTCAAGAGCTCCCATGTCCTGAGAGTGGGGCAGATTTTGCTTTAATTGGATGTACAAAGTGAAAGACAGGAAGAAAAACTGTTCTGCAGAAAGAACTGTGGGACAGATGAGTTAAAAGCTGACTCCAGAAGGCCCAGGGCAGGGAGTGGAAGCAGCATCAAGTCCTAAAGTCTTGTTCCTACACCAGGCCAGAAGTCCAGATCAGCCAGGGAGCTCTGAAAACATTCACTGATCCTGACAAAAATCTGCTTTTCCTACCTGGGTTTCCAGCCACAACTCCAAAACATCCAACTTCAAAGGGATCCCAGCAGCAGAGCAGTTTGATCTGGGCTGCTGAGGCTGATCAAGCCTCTCAGCACTGGGAGCTGTCAGAATTCAGGGAACAACTCCGACACAACCAGACAGATCCAGGGTCTATTTCTGGCACTGCAAATGCCAAAAGCTCCCTCACCTTCAGCCCCACTGAGCCCAACACACACAACTGCCCCCAGTGTCTGTCAGACCACACTTTCATAACCTTACATTTAACCTGATGTGGAAAACTAAATTGGAGCCAGCACATTGCAGCTTCTGAAGCATTAAAATTAGAAACAGCCACTTGCTCCCACAGCTTGCAGATTGAATAAATTGGGAAGTAACTGCAGTGATAAATGAGAAAAAAAATTTTGAATCTGTTGGCTCTTTTGTGCCCAGGAATCCACAGCAGTTTGCCAAAATGGTGCCTTTTTTAGCCCATAACTAACAATAAGAAATAACAAGAAATAAAAAATAATGAAAACATAATCCCAAACAAGCATTAGTAGAAGGTGTTTAACAAAATCACAGTAAAATTGTAAAGAAAAGTAAACCAAGGGGTGATGGCACAGCTGAAGGAGTTACTAATAAATTGTATAAAATTACACAATTCATTACATAAATGCAGCCCAGTATTTTAATGCATTTTTGAAATGTCAATGATAACAAAGGAATGTGAGCCAGAGCAGATCCTACTGACTCTTCAGCAGATCCTGTTTACAGCCAGGAGTGCCACTGGGAATGCTTTGAGATAGCTGAGCTTTTTCCCAAAATAATGAACCTAAAATAACAACTGAAAATGTGTTAGGCAATGCTTCTGCAGCCTGACATTTAATTTACATCTGTGTATTGCACTTTGAAAAATGGTATTTCCAGTCACTCTCAAATCCAAGCTGAGTGAAATTCATCAGGAACTGGGTGTTCTCAACAGTTTCCAAATAAAGCCATCATCCATCATTGTTCTAATTAACCCAAGATTGAAACATTCAGGAATTGTCTCTCAGCCACTGGAATGCTGGGACACAAAAGGATTTCCTGGGGCTGGAGTACAGGAGACTCAGAAATCCATTCCCTCCACTTTTCAGTTTGGATGGACTTTTATGGAATACAGTAAAGGTGAGAACCAGGCAATGGAGTCAGGGAAAAGTGGGAGGAGGAGGAGGAAAACTGGAAGAAGTCCCAAAGCTGGTTGTGCATTAAAGATGCAGCATGAAGCCCAGTTGTACAATAAATGGGAAACAGGGGATTAAATAAACCGGGAAAAGGAGGTGGATGAGGGCGGGGAAGGAAAACCAGGAATTCAGAGCAGCTCAAGAAGTTACACATGATCTGGAATAAGGAAGTTCTACAGCAGAGTGACAAAGATCAAATGAGGAGGTGGAGCAATGGAAATGGGATTGGTTCCTGAAATACTACAGGCAAGGGAGAATCCCAGCAGGATCCAGGATAGAAAGGAATCCAAATCACAGGGAGAATTCACAGATTATAATTTATATCCTGTACCCCTCCAAAAAACGGATGAGCACCATGGGAAGGAAGAAGTCAGGAGCTGGAATATGAAGGAGAAGGAACAGAAAAAGAAGGTGTCACTAGTGGAAAATGCCCCTCTCTTTGGGGTGAAGTGGAACTGGGGGCTCTGAAGTGACCCAGAGCAGACTCCCATCAGCCCAGGGAAAACCCACAGGGGGTGAGCGCCGGGGCCCTCCTCACGCAAAGGGAAGGACACCAAGGCACTGAAGTAATCTCTCAACAGATTAGTTAATGTGTATCTAAAGCTACAAAGTTTCAGAGACACAAATCACCTCCAACACCCTCCCTGAAAAACGAGACAAAGTGTTCAAACACAGAGCAGCCCAGGAAATGACTGCACCCGTCACAGGTGAGCTCCTGCCACGTCAGTTATCCCAGCTGGGAACAAGGAAACTCCGTCAGGAGCTGTCCCTGCATTCCAGCTCCATACACAGCCACATTCCATTTCTTTCTAGGCTCCAGTTCCAACCTGAAATTGCCCAAATCCAGCCCAAAGTAACTGCAAGAACACCACTGATCCCATTTCTGGATGTGCAGGATGGCTGGGCTTCCCCTGGTTTGTGCTAGCAGGGATGGAAGCCTCGAGTAGGAAAAACAAATGCTTTGTGATAGTTTTTCCCCCTAAAATAAAAAAATCCAATTTTGGCTATTATAAACAATTGATTATGTTCTTGATAAATCTTCATCATGGCAGAAAGAACACCTTTAACTTGTATAATGAACATGCAAAACACCCACATGTAATGACACCAGGCTCTGTAAATCAATCAAACTGGCACAACCATCACCACTAACACCCAAGTTTTACACTGCATCAGAAAGGATTCTGAAAGCATTTAGTCACATTAGAATGTAACTGTATGTGAAAACATAAAAATTGACTTGTTTCTTTTTTTCTTTGTGGCCATTTGCAAATGCCCAGGTACCCGAAACTTTTATTTTCGGTTATAGACACACTTTAAATGTGCATTATTTGTTCTAATTTGCAGGGAATTCCTTGCAAGATGTGCAAATCAGAAATGCATCTGCCTGTTAGCGGTTACCTTCCTGTTTAGCACAGATTTATTTACAAGGAACACAAATATTAAAAGTGTATTTTTTTTGTAAAGTAGGGGTTAGCTGCTCACGTAGGACAAAATTCTTTGTACTAAGTGCATTTACATACATATATACATATATTTTTATATATATATATATACATATACATCTATATATATATATATACACA
>VZTE01000218.1:0-11447 GCA_013397775.1 Eulacestoma nigropectus
AGCCAGGGCCTTTTCTGCTTTTCCTACCGCCAAGCTGGAGAGGAGCAGCCAGCAGAAAAGTCTGGAGCAGTGCTACACCTATGGGACGTTGGGAAGGGACAGAGCAGGGAGAGGTGACCCTGAGTGACCACAGGGATTTTCCAGTCCATGTGACACCACGCTCAGACTATGAAGAAGAAGCAGGAAGGTGGGGATATTCCGAGCATTTGTCTTTCCAAGTAACCATTTCATGTGATGAAATCCTGCTTTCCCAGAAGTGCCTGAGAACCTGCCTGCCCGTGGAAAGCAGGGAATTAATTCCTTTACTTGCTTTGTGATTCTTGGGTAGCTTTTTCTTTCCATATTAAAATATCTTAAACTCAAGCCAGGATTTTTCCTTCCAGTTTTCTGCCCCATGGTACTGATCGGTGGCTGGCTGAAATTCAACCACGACAGCAGCAAAGGGTCAGGAATGATATCTCTGGAAAGAGAAGGGGAGTGGGAAGAGATGAACTTCTCTCACAGTCTCAGAAGAGCCTCTTGGAGTAAACCAGTGGATCAAAAGCCAAAGAATTTGAGCCAGAGCTCAGGGAATGTGACAAATACAGCTCTGGTGAACTCCTTCTTTCTGGGCAAGTTCAGCTTCTGGCCTCCTGAAGGATCAGCGGCTTTGAGGTTTTAACTTTTTATGTGCCGGGAGAGGCTGTAAGAGGCATGATGGAGGCAGAGAGACCTTAAATACTTTTTGTCAACCACTTGCCTCTCCTGCTGTGGGACATGAAGCTTCATACAGACTGCTTCATTCCACGCTTCCAGCACAGGGAAATGCGACATTTTGGTCAGAGCAAAACTTTACCTGATTTGCAGAATAGAGTAAAATTAAAGATAAAACAAATCAGCCTCTGAGAAATTTCTCAGCAGCACATTTTACCAAAGGAAAACAAACCAAAGAAAGAGGTAGGGAGGGAAAGCTTTTCTTATCCCATTAAGGGTTAGATCACAGGGAGCTTGAAGAGCCAGCAGGGAAGGCTTGAGCAGGGCTTCACCCTGGCCCTGCAAGCTGGGGGTATTTGCAAAGAAGGGATGAGTCGGCAGTTCCTTTTCCCTCAGCAAGAGTCATCCTTGCTTTTAACAGCTCCCTGTTAGCTCAGGGAGAAGGAGCAGCTGACCATGAAACAGCAGCAAGGACATCTGAGGTGGCCTAAAAATGTAACTTGTGAATGATACATTTTTAAATAGAGTACACAAAGGGAAAGAGGCAACTTGGGATAAATCCAGAGCTGAAAATCCACTCTGGGGGAGTGAGTGAATGCAAGGTGAAGACCGAAATATCACGTTGCTCTCAAGTTCGAGGGAAGGGTTGAGATGCCATCCCTAGAGACATTTCGGGGAAAGGAGTGAAAAATTTCCAAATAAAAGACACTTTGAGTGAGAAAGGCTCATTATTCTCTGTCTACACCAGGGTTTCAGCTGTGGAAAGGTTCTGGCCTTTCAGATGTCCACCTGTGTCAAACCCCAATGCTTTACAAGAAAAATCAAAAATCCTTTCCAAATTAGACGTCACATATAGTGCTTCTTCTCTCTCAGTATATTAGCAACCACAGCAAAGAAAAGAGTCTAGCTTGAGATGATTTCTTCCTCAGAAATCCACACCAGGCTTTTTTATTTTCTTACCTGTTTGCTGGAGGTAACATAATTGCTTAATATTGTTTTCCTGAAAAACCTCCATGCTCTGGGTTCAAGATATAATTTGGAGATTATTGTAATTTTCACCCCCTTCCTTCTTCTTCTGAAAAACAGATATTTTACCCCTTCCTTAAACTGTTCTCACCCTCCCATGTTCTTACGGCTCATTCAAAGTGATGCAAACAGTTCAGAAGCAACTTCAGTTTAATCTGTGACTACTCTGGGGGATGTCTGCAAGTGCTGGGAAACGAGTGCCTTGTTTTGGTTCTGCCATCTCTAACTCATCCCTTCTGACACCTGGCCTGTCTCTTCTCTTTGTACAACTTTGCCTTATACAGCTTGTTGCAAATTTTTCTTTATTCTGAGCGTTGAAGGACGCGCTGAATGCTTCAGCCTCTTCTGTGCCATCTGTCATTTTCTGTCACAGTCCCGCCGGGCCAGGCTTCTCTTTGTCATCTCCAGTTTTGAAGGTATTTCTGGAGCTTTTTTCCCTGTGCACTTTCTGCTCCTCACCAGACTGGCGTGTGCTGGCAGTGCTTTTTCTATTCCAGAGTGATTGTGCTGCCACTCTCCGCTCCGCACTCACGTGTCGTAACAGCCATTCATTTCATTCTTAAGGCCTGAAGAGCAAACAGCCTTAATGGCGTTTATTCTTCTTCCTTTCATCTGCATCAGACTCGTTTGCTCTTAAAGGAAGCTGTTTTGCGCTGCAAACAAGGGACAGAGATCTTGCGTGATGCCCCTGCCGTAAAACACCTCCGAGGCGTCCCTGGGTGCGGAGGGGGGACTCTGATTGAGCTTTCCTGGAAGGGGGGTGGTGATTTTGGAAGGGAGCAGGAAAAATCCGAAATGCACCTTGGGCTCCTCTCTGATCTGCACTCTATTCTATCCCTTTTGTTTTGATAATTTCACCTCTTGCCAGTGGCCATCTGGGAATGGATTTCCTGCCAGGGTAATTAACTCCTATGGCAGTATTCTCTTTTCTCACATAATTTTCTGGCTCTGTTTCAGCCTGCTACAGGCACTGGTGGTAGGTGCTCTTAGGGTGAGGAATGCCAGGCTGGCAGGATACGGTGGCTCTGATGGCAGTGATGCATCACTGATGTTCTTGTGGCCTCGTGTCTGTGTCTGTCACACAGAGATCAGGGATCTGCAGGCTCACAGGAAACACGGGTTGATCTTACTTTAATGGAGGATGAGCAGAGCAGCAGCTCCTTGGATTATTGTTCAGAGTATTTGTACAGCACAATTTTATTTATATATTATGTGTTTGACTGGATTCCTCAGTCCGTGGCAAAAATTCTTTGGAAGGCTCCAGGGTTGGCATCCCTGAATTGATACTGAAAATATGCTAAGAGGTGTGTGGATGTTTTTGAGATCCAAGAGAAGGGCTGGAGACTTTTTGTGCCAGCTTCAAAGAAATGTGGAGATTGAGGAAAGATTAGAAATATTTTTTCATGCCAAAATACAGCTTAATGGAAGAGTAAGAGAGAGTTCCAGGAGATCTGGGTATCTGCTGGGTACCTGCTGTCCTGGGGTGCCCCAATACCTATTAAATGCTGAGATATCTTAACTGAGCTGCTTGGGTCAGCCATGGAGCGAGAGGTAAAAGAATTTAAAATAGGAGGATAAATATTTAAACTCTTTTCTACCTTAAAAAGGGAATTCCTGGAGTCTTCAGCTGGGTTCTCCTGACTTGGACTCAGGTCAGTCTTGGCATAGGAATGCTCTGGAATCTTTCATCTGCTTTGTGTCCTTGGACAAAAGAAGTTATTTTTCCTGGGCCAAGTTTGAATCAAAAATCTGCTTGGCTAGATTATTAGCTGGTGATATTTCAGCTGCTCTGACAAAGGAGAGAAACAGGAAATAGATGTTGGTTTTCAGTGGTTGAAGATACAATACAAGGTTACTTTTTCTTGCCTGGTTAAGCCCAGTGTGGAGGTGGCCGGGTTAATTTCTGATTTACAGCAATTTAAATGTTGAAAATTCAGCGCTCAGTGAACCGATTCAAATTATCTTCTCATCTTTAGAAGCCATCCATCTCCTGCTTTGTGTACCTGGTGATGTTTTTGGTACACTCCTGCCTGGCTACATTATGAAAACAGAAGAGATGTTTATAGAAGATCATCATTTGGAGGCAGCTTCAGTGTCCTGAGTTGTCTCAAATAACTCCTTGTGAAGAAAAAGTGACATAAATTCTGTGCATTAAGCTGACTCAGGACATAGATTTGGTTCTTCAATGTTGAAGTCCTGTTCTAGAGCTGGAATCTGGTGCATTATGAGAGATGTTGTGGGGCAGGTACCTCTGGTGGGCTCTGGTCCAACACCTGCTGTGGCAGGACTGTTACCAGCACTAGGATAAGCCAGCTGCAACTTTCAACAGCCAGATATGGAAAAGCTACAAGGATGCAGAACTCCCACCTCTCTGTGACCTGTTCCCAGGCTGCACCACCATTCAGGCACAAATTTTGTTTCCTTGTGTGGAATATGAACTTCTCAAGCTGTAACATATGGTTGTTGCCCTATTTCCTCATTTCTCCTTGTTGTGCTGGCTCTTCTGTCTGGGAAGTTTGGCTCTGTGATTAAGGAATTCCAGGAGCTGCCGGTTCCTCTTACATCTCCATGGATCCTCTTTTTCCCCTTAAAACAACCCTGGCTCCTTCAGCCCTCTCCACAATACTTGTGCCTCTGACAACCATGGCAGCTACAGCTGGACATTTTCAGATTTCCCTAAACACCTTTAGGACTGAGGATCTGATTTCTGAGGAGATGACAGAATCATAGAACCACAGCACATTTAAGGTTGCAAAAATCCACCGAGATCACTGATCCCAGCCAATCCCCCAGCACTGCCAAATCCACCACTAATCCATATCCCGAAGTGCCACATCCACATGTTTTTTGAACACTTCCAAGGTAGCTTCCCTCAGTCTTCTGGCCATGCTCCTCCTAAAATGCACCAGTTGGGTGTTTATCTTTTTTTCAATTAGAGCGCACCTTTATCTTACTATTCAACCATGGGTCTACTGTAACCCCTGAGTCTTCTCTAGAACTGGCAGGCTTCATTTCGATGGAAAATGAATGGATTTGTTGGACCTGAAATGAAATATTGAGTCTCCATTCGTGGTGATATTTCATAAATTACATTCTAGCCAAATCAAGGAACACTGAAATATTTTTTTCAGTAAAGGTGTTTACTCTTATCAGGAAACACAACTGAGTTGGCATTCTTAGAGTAAAAGCCAGGAAGACTGAGGACCACAGCGTGGCTGTGATTTTTGTTCCATAAATGCACAAAACCCTGGAAGCAGTGTTTGCTGTGTGTGCTGTGCAGATGCTTTTACCTGGGCCCATTGTCCGTAAAGCCCAAACGTGGCTCCACTTGATACCTAGCAGGACACACTCTCGTAGGATATTTGTTATGGATTCAGGCCTAGCTAATGAATGAAAACAGGGCACATGCCCCTGTGCACTCTGGGGTGTTTCTGTTCAGCTCTCCTGCATTTCCTGGCCTCTTGGCTGTTCTGGGCTGGTGTTGTCCTTGCTGGCCTTGAGACTGGGTGCCATGGTACCAGCCCACAGGGACTCACACTGACCCCAACATAACTTTGGCCCGTTTTTGCTCTTTTCTATTCCCACCAGACTGGTATGTTCATTTCTGAAAAAACGTAACTTGATAGTGTTGTCATTAAATCCATTCTGAAAATAAAATAAATAAATAAAGCACAACCTAACAACACACATGCTTCTCCTTCCCGTGACCCCTCTGAAAAATGCTCTGGGAAACATCTTTCTGCTGTGGGCTTCCCCTGAGTGCTCTTTTGCATCACTTTTTCTCCTGCAGTGTCCCCCCAGGCTGCCTGAATGTGAACATGAGTGTGGCTGTGGCTTTTGTGGCAACAGCTTTCATACAGTTCTGGTCTGCCAGCTGTCCCTCCAAGTTCTGTTTTACTTCCCTTGGTGAAAGGACCCTTTGTACCTCTGCAGCTCAGCGACGGGGGTCAGTCTGGCTCTGTTCTCTCCCACACACTGCAGCCCTTTCCCTGCCCTTGAGCAATAGTGTGGGCAGGATGAGCTGCATATAGGGCTGTCGGCCCTGTGCTTGTGCTGATACTGGAGCTCTCTTGCTTTGAATTCCTTTGTCAAACAGGTTCTCCTGCTCTCTCATTTTGAGTCCAATCTGGGCTCAAAATGGGTAGTCATAGAGCTTTTAGAAGGGTTTTGTGAAAACTGTGAGCATTGGAGAGTCCTGAACACTCTCTGGCCGGCTGGTCTGATAGCTAATTAATCTGCAGCAAAACCTGTGTCATACTTCAGTTGGCCTGGGCTGATTCTAGTTACCCCACAGGGTCCTACATGTGTGTGCCTTCCAAACTGAAGAGCTATTTGCTCTGGGAAGTACCATCACTTTTTACCTGGCGAGCTCAGCTCAGCTGCTCTAGTTTTAGTTTCCCAGTGCTTCAAAACTGACCTGAGCTTTCCTATGGACACTTGCAATTTTTTTAATCACTATTTCGAAAGCACGGGTTGTGGACCTGAGCATAGCCTGTCCTTCTTCTTCAGCAAGGCTGGCTGCTCAGCCTGCAGGGTGCTTGTGCCAGTGTTCATCAGGCCAAGCTGCTGGTCAGTCCCTGCTCCTCTGCATTGGGAGATCTCTGGATCATCTGTGGTGCACTTGGCACAGTGCAAAACAAGGGATCCTTGGGGCCTCTTCAGCTTCCAATGCTGGCATACTGTGTCTTGTTCTACTTATATGTTCAGTGTTATTACCCTGTTCTTTGAAGCTTTCCAAGTTTATATATCATAACTGCTACCAAATTTGATGTTTTTAACAAGTGTTTAACCCTTGTAAGTTTTCCAATAAGTTCTGAGTTTTGCTGAAGAACAAGCCTTCATAAGTGACAGTAAGCTATTTTTAGTTCCTGTCCGTTACCCTGCAGCTGGACCCCATGGAAACCCGGAATTTTAATGAAGACTTTCCCGCCTTTAGAACTAATGACATCATCTAAAGACTGTTCCCCTAGACAACAGCGAGCCATTGGCAGATGAACATTACCTCATCTCGAAACACCACCAACCAACCAAAACCATGGGGGCTGGACAGTGGGCGGTCATGGGCGGGATCGGGACAGTATAAAACTCCCCTGTCACAGACGAGAAGGTGCCTTATTCACGTCAGATTAGCTGCTGGTGAAGCCTGGCGCTGGGTCATTTGGCCTCTATTCTATCAAGAGACATTCTTAACTATCCTGACTTCAGACTAGCTGAAGTCACCCCAGTGTTGCTGGTTTCTGCTCTGGGGATTTAAGCCGGTTCGGCTATCCAGGTCTACGATCACTGCGGACCTGGTTTTTAATTAATCTTGAATTGTTCTGAAATTTTTATTTACCTTTTTCACAAGTTTGTTTTGTTTAAAAAACTGTTCTTAATTTTTAATTAAGAACCAAGAGTTGCCTCATTTCTGACAGACTGAGGGCTGGGAGGTGATGAAAGAGGCTGTAGGCCACAACCCAAGAGTAGAAAGGGCTGAGTAACCACACAAGGCTGAATCCCAACCCTCTCCAGGCTCTCCTCTGCCAAAACCAGAGAGCAGACTATGGAAATAATCCTTAAACATACATACCTTCTACTCCAGGGACTGTGGCAGTGCACAGGGCAGAGGTGGGGTGTCCTCTCTCTGGCATCTTCCACCTGGGCATAGCTGAGGGTGATACATGTGAGGTTGGGCTTATCTCACTTACCTTTAGACTCTTAATGTCTGCAAATGACCTGGCTCTGGCAGGGCGTGTTTCATTCGATATTGAAAGTCTCTTTTAGTATGAGAAACAAATTTCCTTCTCTCTACCCACTAAAAAGTAAGGCTGTGGCTCAATTCTAGATGCTTATGTTCAGTAGATAAATTCATCAAGTCTGAGAACAAAACAATTAGATAAACTATTTGCATAGCTGAGGAAGCATAAAAGCTGTCTTACAGTCAACGGCTCTGATTCACTGCAGGATATTGCTGAGACCTGGGACAAGGACAAGGATGTTATCTGACAGGAATCAAGTCCCATCCACTTTGTATCCATGTGTTACTACCCGGTCTCCAATGCCAAGGATAAAGGTAGCAGAATCATTTTCAGTACTTTCAGAGAACAAGGCATATTTTAGGAAAAAAACAGCTGGAACTGCATCTTCATAGTTTCCTCTGATACCTGGACAAAAATATCACCATCTGGAAATTTCCCCTCAGGGAGGAGGCCTTGAAAGCTGCTGATCCCTCCTCTGGAGGGGCACTGGGTTTGGGATGACAGGAAATCTCAGTTCCAGACCAGCAGTGTCAGTGCAACTGCTTGAATTCCGGCTTGGTGAGGAAGTTCTGTACGGGGTCAGGAGAAAGAGGCAAGGATTTGAGCAGTGTAATGGGGCACATGTTGTCAGGAAAGAGAAGGATGTGTGTATTTTGTTAAGCTCAACTGTGCTTGGTAGAAGTCCAAAGATGCCCTTGGGGCTGTGCCAAGCTTAGCTGACCATAAGCTGAGTTGAAAACTGCACAGAAAAGAAGAGAGAGCAGAGTGTCCCATGAAGTGGTGGAAAGATGTCTCAATATGAAAACCAAAATTGACCAGACTGGAGCCCTCAGCTGAGACTCATGGGCTGTATAAATGCATCTGAGAATGACCCCTTGGAACAATGAAATCAGAAAAACTACTGTTGGAGGACTGTGGAGTGCAGATATGAAGAGTTTGCACAACTATTGGAAGAGAACGATGCTGGGAGGCAAATGGATCCTTGATGGACTGCGAGGCAGATGAAGTTACTGATGGCTTCAGCGAGCTGAGGCAGCCGTGTTCTTGCAACTTTTCCTGTAAAGGGAAAATGGAATAAATCCAGAGAACAAATAAATAACAGCAACTTTACAAAGCAATTTGTTGGAAACAAAGGTTTGGAGATTCTGGAGAAGTGCACAGAGGAAATGTCTGAATGGATGTATTTGGGAGAAGGTAAAGGAAGTAACTGATGGACTTTTAAGCTGCAGAGGGTGTGAAGTATGTATGTGTGTTGATTTTTGACATATAAGCTAAAAATTGAATCTTTATTTTCTGAGACCAGAGCTCAGCAACATGGCCTGAAATAACTTCCAGGACTGCAAAAAGGGTGGGGCAGGTTCTGGGAGGTTCTTGGAGAACCAGAAACTGCTCTTTGGGCTGGAGGTGACACAAATGACATGGTGTGGCTGGTGCACATTGCTGAGCATGTGTTCATCCTCTGCAGGAGGCTCTGCCCAAATGTCTCGGAGCATTCCCAGCCATTGTGTGTATATCGAGTTCTGCAGCTCCTGTAGCACAGTACAGCAGATAAAATGCTGGGATATACACGATTATTCCCATGTGGAAGTGGTACCTTGGAATAACTCTTCTCTGTTAGCAGCATATCACAACCTAAACAGGCTCAGTGACACCAGCACAAACTTGGGGACTAAAATCCCCAAAATATTGAATCCAAGGCCTTGGCACTGGGACAGCCAGCATAGGTTAACTGGGAGAATTTTGAAAAGCAGTACAGAGTTCCTTCATCACGTACTGGGAGAAAAAGCGAAGACCAGCAAGAAAAGGAGTTTGCATGCAGGAATGAATTTGGGTTTCTGAGACGTCTCCCTGTCCAATGGCCCAGCACAGGTAGAGAAGCTGCATCTGCTTGTTCCCAGGTCCCAAGTGAGTCGGACCAGCATGAAATAGCAACAGTGGAGAATTTACATATTTGCATATATCCTGTATGGATTCCTGCAGCAGCTGGGCTTAGAGAGTCTCCCAGTAGCTGCCCCTGGATCCCAGGTCTCCCTAGTTCCTGACACTGAGAAATAGGATCTCCTGAGTTCCAGCACCCCCCCGCCCCGCTCCTGTTGCTCAGAACACTTCACACAAAAGGTTGTGTGGTGCACTGAGTTCTCATGCACTGCCTTCCATTCTCTGCCTTTTGTTCCTCCTCTAAACATCCCCGAATGCCTTGTGCAATCCCCAAATGCCCTTCTGGAATCACATTGCCCTCAGGCAGGGACCCTTCTCAGCCTGGGAGTCTGTCTGGAGTGTTGCTCCCACTTAAGACTGTGAGGCTGCTGGACCATGGACTGGGATAGACCACGATGGACCAGGATGGGCCATGAGGCTGCCGGCCGTGCTCAGCTGTGCCTGGGAAGAGCTGGGGTTGGGTGCTGTGTTCACTCTCTCTGCATTACTTGGGCCCCAGTCCCTTTCCTTTGTTTTTGTGGAAATGAGCCAACAAGAACTGCAGAACTACAACTGCTGGGGAAAGGTGGCCTGGAACACGGTGTCTGTTAGGGAACAGGAACAATGAGGAGGACCATGAAGAGTTACAGGATGAGAAAATTAGACACGGAGAAGAAGAGTTTAAAACATGCAAATAATCAGTGCAGACAATATTAGTGAAAACATGTCAACATAACTGCATTTCCCTTTGTTTCACAGACAAAGAGCCTGAGATGTTGGAGGACTTGGGAACAGCTTCTCTGTGGCTGGGCTAAAAGCACCGCGTTGATATGAGCTGCTGAGAACCAAGGCAAAAATTAATTTTTCCTCAGGGGAAGGTTGGCAAGAAGGAAAAGTTCAGAGACAAGACTAGACAAACACCTTTTGCTGAACCCTGGCTGAGGACCTTCTCCCACACTGAAATTATTCCATCTCATGGGAACAATGACAACGAGTCTCTCTGTTCACAGAATTTCTGGGACTTTACAAGTACACTGAACGTTTTCTGGCAAGTTGATGAAGATGTTCAAGAGGAGCGACATGATTGTTTGTCCTCACTAGGGACAGGTCTTTCTGTCTTTGAAAATGCTTTGCAGCCAACAACCTCCTTTCTAAAACATTAAGTACATCCTCTTGAAAAATGGGCCATTATTTGAAAATGGAAAGAATACATTTAGGTGTTTGTCTGGAATAATATTTTTATCTGTTCTTTCACAGTCCCAAATATAATTCTCACCAAAACCACTGCTGGGTTTTCAGACCAACCTGTCCTTTTTCTGAAATGCCTCCTGTTCCCTGTTCTGATATCATGTTAGTGAATGACTTCACCTGGACAGCTGGCAGGGTTGGATGGAGCCATTTGGAATGACACTAATGGGTGATGTGCAGGCGTACAGACACTGCTTTGTGTGCATCTCCCTTCAGAGCTCAGCATCTGCCTTGGAACCTGGGCGAGAATTCGTCAAGCTCTTGCTTCCCAGGAGCCTGCAGAGGAACATGACCATCATCTTGAGGTACGTGACCATCACTTTTCTTGATCCAGGTCTATGGAGCCAGGCTTGGAGAGCTGGGGGTGTTCACCTCGAGAAGAGAAGGCTCCAGGGAGGACTCAGAGCCCCTTCCAGGGCCTAAAGGGGCTCCAGGAGAGCTGGAGAGGGACTTGGGACAAGGGATGGAGGGACAAGAGGCAGGGAATGGCTTCCCACTGCCAGAGGGCAGGGCTAGATGGGATATTGGGAAGGAATTGTTCCCTGGGAGGGTGGGAGGCCCTGGCACAGGGTGCCCAGAGAAGCTGTGGCTGCCCCTGGATTCCTGGAAGTGTCCGGGGCCAGGTTGGACACTGGGGCTTGGAGCAGCCTGAGATAGTGGAAGTTGTCCCTGCCCATGGCAGGGGCTGGCATTGAATGGGCTTTATGTTCCCTCCCAACCCAGACCATTCTTCAACTCTGTGATTCTGGGGTAAATTGTTTCCCATGTGAGAAAAAAGGTCCCAAAAGAGACAAGTTCTGCTGCTTGTGGCAGGACGTCTACCCC
>VZTE01000228.1:0-14440 GCA_013397775.1 Eulacestoma nigropectus
ACTGAGCTCCTAGTATTTTGGTACAGTGCCCCTCCGCTAGGAAGGGGGTTTGCTTGGACAGCGGGAGCCGGAATCGCTAAGGGGACAGAGGCGGGGGGGGGAGTTGGCAGTGGAGCTGGAACCGCCAAAGGGAGAGAGGTAGGGGCAGGAGTAAGCAGTGAGGCCGGAACCGCCAAAGGGAGAGAGGTGGGGGCGGAAGTTGAATCGCCCAAACTGGGCCAGGAGACACTTCAGAGACAGTCAGAGAAGTGGGTATTTGCTTTTATTCGGCACGCCGGGTGTGGGGGATCGCTCGTCCAAAACACACACACCGGTACTTCCCACAACACAGTATTATGGGTTAAATCATGAATATTCATCACATTCTTTGGGACAGGTGTGGTTATACAAATTATTTCTCGGAAGTCATTAATATCATTAGCATATGCGCTGCGCATACGCTGCGTGTCCCGGTGGTCGCACTGAGGAAGGCTCCTCTTCTTCCTCAGGGGTCTTTCTGATGAAGANCCGGGTGTGGGGGATCGCTCGTCCAAAACACACACACCGGTACTTCCCACAACACAGTATTATGGGTTAAATCATGAATATTCATCACATTCTTTGGGACAGGTGTGGTTATACAAATTATTTCTCGGAAGTCATTAATATCATTAGCATATGCGCTGCGCATACGCTGCGTGTCCCGGTGGTCGCACTGAGGAAGGCTCCTCTTCTTCCTCAGGGGTCTTTCTGATGAAGATTAGTAGTCTTCCTCAAAATGCACTTTTCACCTCTCTCCCCGGGGCATGCGTAGTCCTTTGAGGAAAGATTCAGCAGTTTCTGAGATGACCCTTGTCCCCCTTATCTTGACAAGATTAGGGCGAATCGGCTTCGGAATGAACATTTGCTGTCTGAATTAACATTTGCTGTCTCCTAATAGTTAACTGTGCTTACGTGAGTTAGCTATTGACCGCCCCTTCCTCATAATCACAACTTATAATAGCAAGAGTCTAAAGGGAGAGCAGAAGGTGTCTATTCGAAGGTCCAACGTGAAACCCAGATCCTAAATGCAGCTCTGATACGGCAGAGCTGGGAGGAGAGAGCACAAAGCACAATCCAATCTGGGCACTGAAGGAAAAGGAGCGTTTCCTCCGTTTCCACTTCCCCAACACACAGGAGGGCTCTGGGCAGGACTACTGCCCACCTAGCCAGAGCACTGGCCCCTGCACCTCACCATCCTGAAGGGTTTTAAGGGGTTATTTAGAGATAAAAACTTAAAAAACTCTGCAGGGAGGGAAGGGATCCTGCCTGGTTAACAAACTGTGAGAAAGGTATCAGGCTGCCTGGCTCAGGAAGGGCTTTTGTCTGGCAAAAGCCCTCATGTGCCATGCATGGGCACTAATTCCAATTGCTCCCTTATTCCATCCCTAGGGGATGGGATGGTGACATGCTACTGGCCTATTTTGTTGCAAAGACAAAACCCTGTCATGCCCCCAGCGCAGCACAGGCAGATGCCACTGGCTCTGCTCAGGGCACCCCACGTGGGCACAGGCCTGCACCAGCTCGTGGCTGGTGGGACCCTCCAAGGCTGAGCCCAGCAGTGGCTAGGGCTCTGTCATTGACTTGAGGAATGTTTCAAACAGATCATTTATTTTCATTAAACTTGTACCAACATCTGTGTCCCAGTGTCCCTGACGCAGGTCGACAGCTGTCCTCAGGAATGCTTTAATTGTGTTTTCCTCGCTTTGCACAGCTCTTAGCTAATGCGTTCTGGCTTCATTAGATTAGACACCTCTTGTCCCGAGGATGTTGTCATGTTTTCAAATGGCTTCAATCAGCACCTCCCAGGCTCTGGCTATTTCAGGATACAATAAAGCTAAACCTAATCCAGGCTGGTGAGTAATGGAGGTGCATCTCCCATCCCCATCCAGCCTGCCTTTAAATTTGCCTGGCTGACATCCTGTGGCTGCTGGCAGAACACAGTTAAACCTCTTGTCTTGCAGGCGTCATCCACAGTTACGCACAGCTCGGGAGGAAGAGCTCAGCAACAGCAACTGGGTTTCTAATGATCTTGTCATTGAGAACAGCATAAAGAGATAAATGAAAGAGTGAGGGAGCAGCCAAGGTCAAAACTCAAATCTCCAGATGTCCGGGGCACGGCAGGTTGCAGGCTGGCCATGCTCATCTCCTCAGACCCACGCTGGCACAGCACTCAGGATACAGGGATGTGTGTCCTCTTAATGTCAGAGAATGAAAGGCAGAGATACAGAGCCTAAGCCCACCCAGCACCAGCGCTGGAGGCTTCTCTCCTGAGCATCTCTAGGCATGGCTGCTCGTAAACTTCATTCTGCAGAAGTGTTCTTCCTCTTGGGATCGCAGGATCCTTCACCAGCTCGTGTCCCCACCGCCCAGCTGCAAAGCGGCCACAGGCTCAGGAAGGAAACCGAGGAGAGAAGGGACCAGCCAGACCCCGGGCTGGGGGCAGAGACCTGCTCCACTCTCTGGGGGAGGGCTGACAGGTCTAGGGCAGTCCCTGCACTTTGTCCCTTCCTGGACCCCAGCACACCTGTCCCTAGCACACCAGTCCCAGGCAAGGGCTCTCCTTCCCCAGATGCTCTTCCCTGGCAGCAGAATTGCCTCAGCCCTGTTTTCTCATCACGAGCCACCACAATATCTGCATCAATTCCTTTCACCCCATAGGCAGTTATTTTGACTTCTGGAATTCATCTTACCTGGAAAAGGACTCTAAATATATCCCAGACAATTTCCTCTCCTCATTTTTAATAATCTCTTTCAGCCATAAATTAGTTTTTGAAAATACGTATTGGGATGATAGGCTTTTTATCACAGCTGATGGACAATATTCATCACACCCATGTCCTACTCCTCACAACACATGCACATTCCTTACAGCAGTCTCGCATCAATTTTAACAGCACTTAATTCATTACAACCCCATCACTGCATGTGCGTGCTCCCCTCAACAATGTCACTAGTGATTTGTCACTTGGGTCTCTGTGGGCAGCTCCAGTTCCACCTCGCAGAGCCACTGTCACTGCTTGAGCCATGGGATAGGATGGAATGGCCCCATTCAAACATGGCGGTCAAAGGATGCTTCACTGTCCTCCACCCTGGAAACCTTTGGAAGGTGGCAGGTGGAAGAGTAGAAGCAAAAACTCCTTTCCTGTCCAGGATCTCTTTGCTCACTGGGCACAGCAAAGCTGAGGCAATGTGCTGGGGCTGTGCTGGCACATCTTCCCAAACCTGAGCCCTGGTAACACCAAAGGGGGGCCATGGGGACAGGACCAATGGTGCCTCTCTGGGCTCCCAACTCAGTCAGGGACCCCAGGACAGCAGCTCCTTTAGACAAACTTCTCCAGAAAATTCCCATTTAGCTAGACTGCTATCAGGCCCTCGCCTGGACCCTGTTTGGGTGCTCACGCCTGAGTTGGGTATTCAGGTACAAGGGAATTGGACACACATGCACAAATTAATCCGGTGCTCAGGGCTGAGCTGCAGCCCCTGATCAATGCCTAGCTCTCCCAGCCTCTCCCCTCATGGTGCCCAAGAGCTGAATGTGCTGGCCTGGGGAACATGCTGCACCAGCTTGGAGGTTCCCATTCTGCCAAGGCAAAACAAGGCACAGAAAGGCCTGGCTGCTGCCCCGCGCCCTCAGCATTCCCTGACACCTGGCAGTTGCGACATGATCTCTGAGTGCTCTGCTCCCCACCGTGCTTCCTTGTGCTCTTGTCTCTGCACCCTGGGCTGTAACTGTGAAGCCATCGTGCTCCGGATCCCTGTCCTGTTCCAGAAGGGTGACAGCACATTTTGATCTGGAGGAGCTGCTTTGCCAGACAGAACTCAGTGCTGGCAGCTCTTGGCAGGGTTTCTTTGTCCAGCAGATTCCCATGGAGCTGCATTCCATCACCTTTCTGAGCAATAATGAAGGAACAGAAAGACAAAGCAGGAGTGTCTGAGTGGGCCTGAGCTGTTCGCTCAGTGCTGCCCTGGCCAGGGCCCCTGCTGGCCACATGCTCCAGACAGGCATTTCCAATTGCACCTTCCATTTGGCATCAATTACGATCCAGTTTCTTGTGCCTTCGTTTGCAGTCAGCAGAGGCGGCGACTGACATTGAGAGAGAATGACTCCTCAGATCCCATCAGTCAAGTGCCATCAGGATCCAGCTTCCTGGGTTGGTGGGCCACAAGGTCACCCTCTGTGGGAGATCAGCTTTCCAGCTGAAGCAGAGCCCTGTGCCTACCCCTCCTCCACCACAGCCCCAGCTCTGCTGCAGGGCGGATAGGGAGAGACCCAGATCTGCAAGCTGCAGTTGGTCACTGACTCCTCCATCCTGCCTCAGGGCTCTCAGACTATTTCAGGGATAAGTGGGAAGAAAATTCACAAATTTTTTATTTTGGGAAATAGTGAAATACACAGGAACATCTGACAGCTTCAGATGCAGAGCTTTTCCCTAGGGCACTGTGTTCAGTTTGGGGCTCTAATCGGGTCCCAGTCCTGCGCAGGACTCAGCAACAGCAGCTGAGACCTTATAGACATTTCCAGTTACTACCCCCACAGCAAAGGAATTAAATTCAAATTGTGTATGAAGCCCGTTGGTTGTCCTGCTCAGCACAGCCCTGAACTCTGCACCATCAGCATGGTTTGTACTTTATAGGGATGATTGACCCATAACTATTGACCTTTCCCTGGAAAGCTGCTCTGGTCTGGTGGCTGTAGGGCTGTGTGACCCTGACAGAGCAGCCACAGACACCGTCATGGCAGCAGAGCACAGGAGCACTGACAGGAACTACAGCTGCAGCTCCAGGCACTCCCTCAGGGAGCCCTCCAGAGGGACAGCCGCTGCTCCAGCAGCCTTGGGAGCAGAGCTCAGGCTGTTCATGCCCTGAACATCTCCCACCCCATCCCCTGAGCACCCCCTTCCCCAGACTTGAAGGAGTGTAACTGTGAGCACATCCAGGGCTGTGACCCTTGTTGGGAACCCTGCACAGAAGCCTGAGCCCATCGACATCCTCCCATGGGTGTCAGGCACACAGAATCACTCCTGAATCTGAGGACATGGCTTTCCTGTCTCACCCTTATTAAGGAGAATTAGTGTCATTACAGTGTAGCAGGCAAAGAACCTTCCCCTAGAGAGACAAGGGAGGGTGCCTGGGATTTTGGTGTCTGTGTGCAATGTTAAAATTAGCAATTCTGTCTAATCCCGCTTTTCAGTGTAATAATGCTTCTGGGTGAGGGGAATGTAAAGCTCCGTGGCTTATGGGCAGTAATTTTCTGAGCTAGACAATTTATTCCCTACTCTCATCAGAGACAAGGCTGAAATTGCTCTGAAGCTGCACCCTGTAGGCTCTGCTTCTGCCCTCTGGATTTTAAGAGGGCATTTCTGCTTTCTCCAGCACTGGTGACAACCAAGCAGTGCCCCCCTCCTCCCCCCAGTTCTATAGCCAGGCTCAGCCACAACAGTTTCCATATTATCTCGCTGCAAATGAAATTCACAGCCAATGGACTGGAGCTACAGCCCAGCTGAGAGAGAAATCCTGCCTTTAGCAAGCTCTTGTCTATGAATAAATTGGGTACAGTGATTTTGGTCTCCTGAGAAGTTCAAGCTTTCAGTTGTGAGACTGTAAAAGCCACAGCCCAGCCTGCCTCCTGGACTCAAGGAAATCCTTGACATACACCTGGGAGATGTGTATGGAGAGGTGTGGCTGCACCTTCCAGAGATGCATTTCATTTCACCTTTGAAGGTACAGTTCCCCAGTCACCGATTTGGGAAACAGAGAAGACTCATGAATTTATCCATGCCTCTTTCCGTGATGCTAAGGAATATTTTCCCTCCTTATGCTTTCAAGCTGACCCAGGAAACATGGACTTTTGGTGGAATTATATAGGTCAAGGGGGAGAACTGCATGTGCCATCCTGCACCTTCAAATCAAGAACCGTTGCATGAAAAAAATTGCCTGGAGACAGCTCTGTTTTGTTCCAAACCATCATCCCTTCCATGAGCAAGCAGGGAATTATCCATTTATGTCTTACAATGCCATTCAGTCAATGGCCATCTGGAAGATGTTGAGGATGACAAACCTGGCAGTGCATGTCTGTTAGGCTGCTGGGAGCCGCTGGTCAGGGTCTGACACAGCCCATGGTGGGGAGCTCAGAACCAGCACAGCCCGAGGGAGGGGTCTCACTGGCTCCCTGCTCGCCTCATTATTTCTCCAGATTAATAGTTTCACATTTCCATTATGAATTTGGGCAGAAATTTGGAGTTCTTACACCACAGCTCAGCACATACGCCAAGCCCCCCAGGGCACAGGCACTCCTGCCTGGAGCAGGATCGAGGTCTGGCACAGCCAGGGGAAGTAGGAATGCTTTTTCCCTGCCAGACTGCAGTTACCCAGCACTACACAAGCCCTGGTGAAACGGCCACATGCTTGCTCCCTGTGCTGCTAGCAGCTGTCCCTCTGCAGCCTGCTCTCTCCCAAGGGAAACTTCTTTTGGAAGAGTTTTGCTTCAGGGCAGGAGCTCTGATCTTAAAGATTTTAACTAGAGCTTTTAAATCAGACAAGTGTTGATTTAAAAGAAGAATTCACTAGGCAGGCTAAAAATTCTAGTTAATTTTGTTTTCCAGGTAAAGATGTATTTAAATCAGAATCTCAACTTACACATCCATAAACACATAAATTTTTATTTATAGCTAAACTGATGCTTTTAATTAATATGTTCACAGAATAGCAAGGCAGGTGTATGTGTAGCTGAGTGGTATATAATATTGCCACCTGCAGTTAGGACCTAGAACCTGCCAAAACCTCTCAAAGAGAGATTTCCAAATCCATGGTATATAGATGAGGTCTTCCATACAGTAAAATGTTTGCTCTCCAAAGGAAATTCCTGTATGAATGCTGTTCTACAAGCTTTCTCCCATGCCACACGCTGCACCAAAGAGCTCTGATTGCAGTTTGTCTGTCTCCCTTTTAACCATGCTGCAGGCCTGGTTTTGCCAAAAGCAGAACTTTTCAGATATAGAAAAGGTTCCAAAGTCTCAACATCCATGTTTATAGCCCCATAAAGAGGCTTAAATCAAGGACAAAGAGGCATCTTTGGAAAGGACAGTGCATCAGCTAACAAAGAAACAGGCTTATTTTTAGAAAAAGAAAATTCTAGACAAAGAGAAGCAGAATTCTTTACTCTGAACATGGCTCTTAACATGCCAATCAACATGCTTTCTGCCTACTTGCTAATCTGCAAGCCCAAGAGAACTGTGTCATGGTTTCAACCTTAAAGGAAATAAAAAATAAGGACTGTTTTTTCTCCCCAAATTAAAAGAAAAATTCAATTTATTTTGATCCCATTATGTATTATAGGTAGAAAAACTAGTTCTTAGCTTCCATTCTGTAAATCAATGAAAGGAAGATACAAATTAGAACAAGAACTAAATGAAGGAAGCAGTCCTAAATATAAAATGTATCTACAGAGGGATGTCATTGCTCACTGACTTCCATCTAGGGGTTTTTTTGCCTCGTTGCAAGCCTGTGCGAGACAAACCTGAAAGGAAAGAGAAATCAATCAGTACTCAGAGACACTGGTAGAGCCCACAACCCCCTGCAGCTCCAGCCTAAAGGACAACTTTGTTTTTCAGAGCATTGACAAAAGCTCTTTTCCCCACTGTGTATTTAGCCAGATGTGATGTAAAGCTCCTGCCTCTCCTTCCGTGCTCCGTGCTGCTTCTTCACCTCTAACATGAGCCAAAATTCAAGACAAGGGGCCGGGGGGGAAATAAGGAGTTTCTATTGCGGCTTAACAGTCTCCTGACTGATGACAGAGGGATAGCACTGCCTTACAGCTTCAGGTCATGGCTGACAAAAACACCCAGACTTACTGACAGCTTCTTCATGAGCCCTCGGGCCTTGGGGTTCAGCTGAAGAAAATTCTTCTTAGTCAAATCCTTTGCTGTCAAACGTATGCTCTGTGGAAACAAAATCAAATCTCAGGTTTTCTGTTTGGTAAGCTGCAGCAGCTTAAGGCAGTAAAAAAATTAAATTAAAAAATAAAAGAATTTAAGATCTAAGCATAATAGATAGACTGACAGAGAACTACATTCAGCTGAACCAGAAGCTCATCTCACACCTTTCCTGCAGTGCATTAATGCATTTTAAGTGTTTTAAAGTGAATGCACAGCAAAACAGCCTTCTACTCTGTTTCAACCAGCTTGAACAGCTCCCACTTCTGGCTAAAAGTCTCTTAAGGTTCTTTTTAAGCACAGTCATTCCCCTGATAAACTGCAGTGGCACAGCTAAAGAGACAAGAGTGGATGAACTGAAGCTGGTGAGGCACCAAGAGGTTCGAAGCTTCGGCCTCGCCTGTACACCCCTCCAGCCCTGCCGGTGCAGGTGAAGGGTTGGGAATTACCTCCCCTCCGCCTAGGGGCAGGGTGAGGACGGCGTCCCCGGTGTCGGCAAGGGGGCTGCCATTGGCAGAGATGGTGTAAACACGCTCGTTGAGGGCAGGCGTGCGCAAACCCGGTGTCTTGAACACCCTGAAACAACAAGTTATGAGTGAGTAATATTTGCTCACAGCACTTCTAGTCAAAGCCTTTCATTTCAGTTTCAAAGAGCCACTAAAGACTGTGTTGCAAACAGATGACATAAAGCAGATTATAACAGAGACAGAAGAGAAATATATTTATTTTCTCTGTCAGCAAATTAACAGAGAAATCTAACAAAATACAAACCTGGAATCAAATCTGGGTGTAACTATGGAAGTGCCTCCCCGAGCACAGATATCAACCATTCTTCCAGTAGCTGGAGTGATAAAGCTGTTTCTGCTTGATCTGTTAAAGGGAAATAAACATCTGCTCATAAGATGACCTTTAACAAATGTACAGGCACTTGTCAAAGGCTTGAAGAAGGTGATCACCACTAAGCCCAGGGGTTATTACTAACCAGTGACCTCCAAAACTGTGGACAGCGGGTCCTCACAGGAGAGGCAGTTGTCCATCTTTCATTCACATCAATTTTTCCCTAAAGTGTGGCACAGCTCTCCCCCCTGCCACTACTGAACCAAAGTCCATCCCAGGAAAGAGAAATATTTACACTCTTATTCTCCATTTCTAGAGGTGAGAGAGACATCCCCATTACCTCTTGCTCATGCGTTTCACTCTCGCTGAGGGGGGTCTTCTGGCCACGGGTGGCTTTTTGGTGGATGCCTTCACCTGAAGCACATATCACTCACTAGATCAGTTACTTCCCTCTCGTGGGACAACTGAGTCCACACAAACAGATGATTCCACACAAAATCTTTGGCTCAGTCCCTTTTCATGGCACAAGAACCCAGAACAAACACCATTCAAGCCTTTGGGACCTTCCCCCCTGGCTAGAATTCTCTGAGAAGCAACAGCTGTATGAAGTCCCCCTCAGAGCATCCTAGACAGCCCTAGTCATCAGCTTAGTCAGGAATTTATATCTTGAGAATAAAGTCATAACAGAGAACAGCTATTCACCTTGGCAGTTCTTGGATTCACATTCTCTATGTCTGAAGGACACTGGCTATCAACTCTGGATTTTTTTGGCAGAGGAAGTGATGGAGGCTCTGCTTCCTCAGTGGCTTCAACACTCCTTTTGAATTTCTCCACTAGAAAGAGAAAGTGTTATCTAAGTAAATATTAACTTTAAATTATTATTTAGCAGGTGAGGCAAACAGCAAACAACTACAAGTGGTTTTGGCAACAATTTGCTTCAGCAGTCCGAATTCCAATGCAATCCTAATGGTTGACAGAGCACTACTTTGGCTTACTTTTAATGTTTTAATAAAATTAATTAGAGGTACTGCAGGTACTAGGGATAAAAGTACGATTATTTTCCTGGTTTAAATGGGGAGGTGATCAAGAACTGAATTATTATTCACATTAAGTAACTTCAACATGCTTCCACCTCACCAATCACATCACAATGCTTAAACTGACCTTTCTTGACGATTTCAAATGGGGCATTGATAACTCCTGCTGTCAGCTTGTCTATTTCTGCTATTTCCAAGTCTGCCTAAAATTAAAAACAGTTGTGGCACCATTAGGATTTTTGGCAGCACAAAGTTCTTGTAAGTCAAAGTTGTAGAGCAAATCCCCAATAATTTTACAGCCAGATCAGCTCCATGTTTGCTGTTGTGCTCAAACTGGGCCCTTTAGTGTTGTCCTGGGGATGACAGCACACCAGCTCTGCACACCCTCAAGACTCAGTGCCTGCCAGGTGTGCCTTGCCTACACCCTGCAGCTCAACCAGTTTGGAAATGCTTTCATTTACTGTAAAGTGTGTGTGCTCTCAGGGATTTGGGAGCGCAATCTAGCAGGTAAGAAAAGATCAACATGGAGCAGCAGGACCGTGTAAATCTCACGTCTGATACAACGGGCATCTCTTATTGTTAAGTTTTAAAGAAACATTTATGAAAATACTGATGTAACTGTTTCCTCTTGTAATGCTCCAGTGCGTTATTCCAGTGTGAGGAGCCCCTGCTGCAGTGTGATGGTTCTTTATGTTCGTGCTGGAAACCTACCATGGCCACCTCCTCCAGCGTCTTTCCACTTCCTTCTTTAGCTAGACAGAAAACATTTCAGACAAATCAGTACATGTCCGAGACAGCTCACACAGCACAGTAGAGCTGTCACCACTGGTGTGCAAAACCCAGCACAAACCAGTTTCCAGCCTTAGAGAACAGGAGCAGCACCCCCGGCCAGCCCGTGGGTTGCTTCCCTGGGGATTGCAGGCACAGTAGATCCCAGCTGCTCCCTTATTCCCGTTGGGGTTTATGATCCAAGGGGGAACGCGCCCCCCAGCCCAGCACCTCCCGGCCTCGCTCCGCACCGTAGTACTCGAGCCAGTTCATCTGGCGGAGCTCCACCGGCAGCCGCAGAATCGCCATATCGTACAGGTTCTCTATCTCCTTGACCAGGCACTCCCCGTCCGCCCGCAGCCGCTCCAGGCGCCGGTTCACTACGGGGACACGCACCGTTAGTCCTGGCCGCGGGACCGGGGCCGCTCTCGTTCCTCTCCTGCTCCCGTTCCGGCTTCCTCTCCTTCTCCCTCTCCTACTCCTACCTTCGCGGTCGAAATCCTTCAGGAAGGCCGCCAGCTTCCTGCTGCGCGAGCTCGAGCCGCCCTTCTTCCTGGCGGGAGCCATGGCGGTGCCGGGGTCGGTGCCGGGGCCAAGGCGCGCCCGCGCGTTCGAACCAACCGCCGCCGCCAACCGGCCAATCGCGGCGCGGCGCGGGGCGATGACGCGACTGCAGAGCGCCGCCGGGCGATGATGGAAATGGTGGCGGTGGCGGCGGTGGCGGCCGCGCTCCGGGCCTGGGCGGGGGCGGTGGCGCGGGCGGAGGCGAGGGCGGCTCTAGCCGCCTGGGCCCCGCTGCTGGGCGCGTTGGCCGCGCTGGCGGCGCAGATGCGGGCGGTGTGGCGGCTGTCGTGGGTCGCGACGCCGCTCGGCGCCTTCCCGGAGCTGCGGGTGCGGCTGTGGCAGAAGCAGCGCGGCGCGGCCGAGGCGCTGATGGAGCAGCTCGGCGGGCGGCGGGAAGGACGTGGCCGGGACAGGGCGGGCAGGGGGCCAGGGCCCAGCTGACCCCGCTGTGCCGGCAGGGAGGAGCTCCGGGCCGTGCGGGACGCCGTGGGGGCCGCCGCTACTGCTGTGCTGCGGCTGTACGAGGAGCGGGCGGCCGAGCTGGGGCTGGCGGTGGTTCTGCGGCGCGGCCCGCGCTGCCCCTCGCTGGCCGACGTGTTGGAGGGGCTGCAGGACGTGGAGCGCTACTACCGGCATCTGTATCCTGCTGGGGGTCTCTGGGCAGCGCTGGGGGGTGTTAGGGCAGCGCTGGAGGGGCCATTTTCTCGTTGTGGTCCTTACCGGGCACGAAGGTACTTGGAGAGCAAACTGCTCCTGCAGCGCCTCAGCTTGGACAGCCTGGCAGACATGGAGGCCCTCCCGCAGTCGTGGGAGAGGATTTTGAAGCGCTACAAAGAAGACGTCATTCAAGGTAGTTCTGTGTACAGAGACCCGAGGGGTCTTTCCCAGGGCTCCGTGCTGATGTCTCCTGGGGGCAGCACACAGGGCTGGCCGTGCTGGCTGTGCTGGTCTCAGCAGCAGTGGGTGACCCCACTCAGTTGATCTTTGTGACCTGCTCTGAGATCTTGGTCTGCTTCAGTTGAAAGTACTCACCATCATGCCTGGGCACAGCTGGAAACAACATCCTCCCTCACAGTGTAGCAAGGGCTCAGTGATCCCTTTCACTGCTCAGTCAGTTTTACCTACACTTTTTTTTATTGCCTTTAGAAACAAGTTAAGTTTTTGGGAGTACAGAATACAGGTAAAGTACATTAAGTTGACAGGGTTGTTGTTTTCTCTCCAACTCAGATACACTCCTGAAGGTCTCACTGTTTGTGGAGAACCATCGGGAGGTGATCTGCTCACCTGGCTCCTGACAGGGCAGCAGGGACTGGCACTGACCAGCTTCTGGCTTGTTCTGGAATGCTACAAAGGGGATGAGGAATTGAGGGAGCTCTCCTGGTGCTTTTTGGAAGCTGAATGACTTGATTCTTGGCCTCAGCATGAAATGCTTGAACTGTGCCATTTTCAAGTGGAAATGGCCTTGGCGTCTGAAGAAGAGGCTGAGCCGAAAAAGCCATGAGAATAGAAGGGAGTCACCTCCAGCTGTGGAACTTGTCCTTTCCTTCTCCTGACATGGATGTTTTGTATCATGGAAAAAATATCGATACTTACTTACATGATGTGCTGCAGATGTGCGAGTGTAACAGAGTCCTTCAGGCTGGTGCCATGAAAGATATTTGGAGTCCCTACTTACAAATAAAAGATGTCAGATTAGGGCTTACAAACAGTGGTCACCTCATGTCCTTGAGCAGTGTGTTTGCTTTCATCCCATCTGGGCAAGGAGGAGGAAGGAGCAAATCTGGCTTGAAAATGTAATTATGGAGGTGCATGGGTGCCTGAGTTCTGACGTGGGCAGTTTTCAAGGATGTTACAGTACGCTGCTTTGTTACCTCTGCCAGAGCCCACTGAAATCAGTCTTAAAACATCGCTCTCTGGTAGCAGCTGCTGCCAGTTCAGGGACAGCTTTTGTTGGCTGTGGCACTGATCCTTTGAATGTTCCTGGGAAGCAGTGGGATGTCTGTCTCTAAATAATGTATTTGGTAAGGAGCTGCAGGTTCTCAGAGAAAGCCAGTAAAGAATTGCATTGGACACATTGTGGGTCTGTTTGTGTTCATGATTCTGAGTCTCCAACCAGGGGCGTCCCCGCGGCCACCTGAGGGCACTGCAGGACCTGCAAAGAGCGGTGGTGGGAGCAGATGGGGTGGGAGCAGATCGGGGTTCTGGGGGGTGCCACGGGTGGGAAGGCGCTGACTCGGGGCTGGGGCTGCCAGTGCTCCCATCAGGGGAGCTTCACGAGGTAAGGCTTTACGCACAGTTCTAATTGCAAAGAAAACTACTGTCATGCTCCTGGTGCTGGGTGCCCTGCCCAGGGTGGAAGTGAGGTAGGTTCTGCTCCCGGCAGGGCTCAGGGTCCTGGTGGGGGCTCACGTGGCTGTACAGCCTTGTGCTCCTTACACAGGGTTTGAAGCGTGCCAAGGCTGATGCCTCAGGGTGAAGCAGGGGTGTCATCCTTGCTCAGGCCTTGATGTATCATCATCACAAACCAACAGATCACGGTGTGCTTGGATGCAGAATTGTCTTTACCTGTACGCACACTATACAACCCTTCAACACCCCTCTTCTGTCAGCCTCTCTTCAGGACAGCTGCACAATGAACAAATGGATTTAAATGCTGGAAGATGTTCAGCACAGTTAAGTGGTGGCCCTTCTGCTTCTCCCAGATGTTTGGCCCCTGCTGTCTGTCTTTGTGCTAACAACAGATGAAAGTGCTGAGGGAACTTTCTGCATTGAAAGTGGCCATGCCCCAACTCTGACTGAAATAGGGTGAAGGAGGTGCTTATTGAAGTTTTGGTGTGATTAATTGCTCTGTGCTGTTCCTGGTTGATGGGCCATGTCATCAGTTGCATTTGTCTGCAGCATTCTGCAGGGTGCGAGTGAGTCTCTGCATCAGAGCGCTCTAATTGGGATCAGCTGTGGGCTTGTTCCATTCCAGATCTGGATGTTCCATCAGGTTGGCTGCCAGGGACCCCATTGCTAACAAGGGCATGGTTCCTTGCATGTGCAGAACTCCCTTCAGCTGGCATTTGCCTGGGAGGCACTGTGGGGGTTCAAGGGCTCCCCCATGAACACAGCCACGGTGGGCATTCAGTCTTTCAATGTTGCACTGGTCAGCAGGCAGGTGGAAAGGCCGCTCCTGCTCCTCCTTGCGTGGCAGCCTGCACGGCTGAGTCAGACACCTGCACGCAGCACGGGGATGTCTCTGGGTGCTGGATTTCAGCACTGTGGCAGGACGTCTACCCC
>VZTE01000258.1:0-16200 GCA_013397775.1 Eulacestoma nigropectus
GGCACGATCACCCACTTCCTCAAACTTAGCTTTCACATTCCCCCAGAGTTTCACAGGATCCTGGGGGCGAACCGTGACCTTACACGGCGGAAGGGTCCACAAGGCAGCTGAAGGGGACCCGCCAGCCCGAGATCTGGGATCCCGGGAAGGCACCAGCCCCCCAGCCGCAGCGCCCAGAGTTTCTGTCAAATCCAGCAGATCCCCGGGTGCTGAGACCTCACGTCTCCTGGCGCTGGGCTGGGCGCGAACCTCCGCATCAATCTCGGCCGAAGCTGACCATTCAGCCACCACCGCGTCAGCAGAGGGTGGGTCAAATTGTTCGCCCGCTGCCCTGGGCGGGCACCTGATGGAAATGCCACAGTTCGGGCACTCTACGGTTAAACCTGCATGGTCCAACGACCCGGCCCCCTCCCCCATCGCCGGAAAGGCGCAGGGAAAAGGGCAGTGTTCCCTGCTCCGCTGCCCCCGCAGTGCGTGGGGCGAAACCGACGCCTGCGAATTCCCGGGGCCCAGGGGGGGCGAGACCGGTGCCGCCAAACCCCCAGGGCTTCCCGAGACCAACCGGTCCCCAAACACCTGCCAACCATCCCAGCTCAGCTGGCCAGGGAGCGGAGCGCTCTCTGGGGCTGGCCCATCCGCCATATCAGGGACCTGAGGCGAAAGGGGTGGCTCCTCTTCCACCTCAGCCAGCTCGGGAGGCGTTCCGGGCTGGCTCAGTGAGTCCACCGGAGTAGTTGATCCTGACAGACTGCCGTGGCCTTGAATAAAAAAATTCACGCATCTCCAGGAGACCAACAGCCTTGCCACATCGAGACTACACTCGATAGCCAGCATATCCAGCATAGCATCTCCTAACTCCGCCCAAGTAGCCTTAGAAAGAACATCTCCAGCGTCCTGGAAGAAACTCCGTGTTTTCCCCCAGAAATATAACCTTTCCAACTCCGTTCTGGAAACCGAGACTCCCTTTCTCTCCAACGCTATCTCTATGACCTCTAACGCCAANACTCCGCCCAAGTAGCCTTAGAAAGAACATCTCCAGTGTCCTGGAAGAAACTCCGTGTTTTCCCCCAGAAATATAACCTTTCCAACTCCGTTCTGGAAACCAAGACTCCCTTTCTCTCCAACGCTATCTCTGTGACCTCTAACGCCAAGGAATCGCTTGAGGATTCCGTATTAATCACCATTTTTAAAATCTAGCTGACCAGGGAAAACTCCTACCTGACTCGAGCCTGCACTGTCCCCGTACGGGCCACCAGATGTCGCACTCAGAAACGAAAAAACTATGCAGACTTCGCCAGGTGGGAGCAAGGAAAAGAGAGAGCGTGGGGCGAGACCCTGAAATTTATTTTATTGCTTCTTAAAAACCACCGTGGATTGGAGGGAGAAATTACCACCCCTCAATCACACTGGTCAAAGGAAAAATCCATCAAATATCTCCGCCTAGGAGAATGGAATGAAAAACTACCTAGAAGTTTAGAAAACATTCTAGGCTGATTAGAAAATCAAGAGCTATGTTTTTAGAAAAGGCATGAGAACTTCTACTACAAAAGTAAAAACACAGAACAGTAGAAAAACCAGGGCAACACTCATCTGCACAGTCCGAATATTGAGAAGGAGTTCCTTGCAATAATTTTTACTTCTGGGGGCGATTGTTTTTCTATCTTAGTCACTGCCAGAATCCCTTTGGGCATCACTGGAGCACAGATGTCAACCTTGTCTGCCGCCTCTACATTTCTCATGTAAGAGTGTTCAAGCTCTGCAGTCAGGAACTGATTTCCTTGAACAGAGATCAGAATCAGACCCATTGTCAGAGGCTTTGTAAAATTAGTTTGTGTTTTTTCCCCTACGTAACTAGTTTCAACCACAAGATGTAAATGGGGAGGACCTAAATACAGAGGCTCTGTTGATAGCTTCGCCTCTACTTTTTTATTTTCATTTGCCTGATATTGGGTCATTTATCAGCATCTGCTGCCTTCAGTGCATGTGACATCACATTTCTCACACTGTCGTGTGGTATCAGAGGTGGCAAAGGCTGTGCTAAGAGCAGGTAAGCAGCCTGGTCTGTTTGAACTGAACATTCAGTGTGTGATCAAACTGCTGTGGTTGAAATAAGGAGCTCTTCGTCACCTGTGGGAGATTTGTGTGTTTTGGGATCTGTCCAGAACTTCTGTCCCATCCACCAAGCAGCCTCTGTGCTGCAGAGCGTGGCCCACAGTGGCACTGATCTCATATCTGGGCCTTTGGACCTCCATAATGGGAGCTTCTTTTTGGTTAATCCATATTTTTGTTAGTTCTTGGCTTGAGAAGCTTTTATGAAACTCTTATTCTTAATCCTTGGAACAGTCCTCTCTCTTCTATGAAAGATGGTACAGAGAAAATAAATCTCCTTGTGTTGTGTTCCTGACCATTAACCCCACCACCTGAAGTGCTGAACCATGCTGTGTGCCATCCTCTTCGGTCATTCCTAAGGACACGGAAGCATAAAACACTCCCTCAGTTTTCTTTTTCCTTTTTCTTAATTTCTATGAGAAATCTCTTCCCAGGTTGGTAGAGAGGGGGGTCTTTTCTAGGTTTTGGATGAAGAGAAAGAAAAGCTCATTTACTGCAGTGAGACACCCAGGAAGAGTTAATTGGGATGCTAATGAACACATTGTGATCTGTGCTACAAATATGCCTGTGTGTGTGTATCAGAACTGGGGAGATCAGAGATAGTGCTCTCCAGGTTTTTATGGATGTGGAAATGTGGAAAATAAGGTAATAGAAATATTTTTTTTGCATCATTTTCTTCTTGTTGAAATTCAAAGTGACCAGGAACCTAAACTGTATGATAGAGCTGGGATCTGGAAATCTGAAAGTGAAATCTCCGCTGTTCTCCAAAGAAACTCTGAATCAAATGGCCAATAGTATCCTGTCTCTAGTATTTACAAAAGACAAAAAGTATCAGTGATTACTTCTTTTTATCATCAGAGTAGAAGACAGATTGCATAGGAGGTAAAAACCAAACTGATAGCTCATGGATGATAGGATGAAATTGCTCTAAAAATTGTCATAAGCTGGGGTAGGATTTTGGTATTTTTCCCATGTCAGCTTCATGGTGTAACTTAAATTGAGCTGAAGAGCAGAGGAAGAAATTAGAAAACTGGTGCTGAAATATGGAGGAGATGAGGACACAAAGAACATTTCTCTTAAGCATAATGTCTAGCACGTGTGCTACATCTAATGTTTCTTGAATGTGCAGACTGAACAAGACAGACATCTGAATATGGCAGAGAATGTGTGCAAACCTGAGAAACCTGTGCAGGCCAACCCATGTTAGAGCTGCACACCTGGCCAGGCTTGGGTATCAGCAGAAGTGCCCAGAATAATTACAAAGAGCAGGAAAATGACCTGTAGCAAGCCAAATTTTTCTTTCTAATGGGGCATATTTAATACTTATAGCAAGCTATTACAATCAGAATCAGGTTCTACTATAATCTTCTGATTCAAATTGCATGCAAATCTCCTCAAACCTACCTCTTCCCAGTGAGTTGGAAAGAGGGCTCTTTCTCCCATTTTGCTAAACACTGCTATCTCAGTGTCTCACTCCATGATATTTAACATCTTTGCCAAATTTAATTTGTGCAAAATCAGCTGCTTAGTTGTGCTGAGGGCAGTCCTGCTGATTTTTAGCAGTATGTGGTCACCAGTATGTGACACTGAAAGAGGCAATCCCAGGGCTCCTGGGTGAGACTTGCCAGTCCTGCATTACTTTGCTGCACTGGACTTGTGGAGCAGCCCTTGTTGTGTGGCTAGAAAGGTAAAAATTGCTGTTGGCAGATAAGCATATTTAATTGGTCTACTGAGGAGGCTGCAGATGTATTTTCATGGCCTGGAAAGTTACAGGGCTTTGGTATTTGGTAGGGAAGGGTGAGTGATTTGCTGGGTGTCATTGTTTTTTTAATTTTTGCTGCTGCTGAGGAATGCAAAGAGCAGATGTGAGTTGGAGGGGGAGGAACCTGTGGCTGACCTGTAGTTTTGTACTGAGTTTGCAATATTGACTTTTCTGTGGATAATGCAGAGTCACCTACTCTGGCAGTCAAAACACTCCCTGCTGTGTTGTCCTCTACCAGCCATACGCAGCTTGGCTGTTGACCATGTCTGTTATTCATGGTTGGATAAATCAGGGCGTGGACACCCTGTAAGATGAAGACAGAGCTGAAGTGCAAATCATTTTCAGTACTTCATATTTGCATCTGTATGTGGGCTACTGAGGCACACAGGTCTTGGCTGCACAATTAGGAGAATATAGTCCATCTCCTAATTACCATTGTTGCTATTAGTCTGATTCCTCAAACAGTTGATCTATAATTGCATTTTTTCCTTGAATAAGCTTAGAAAATGGTAAAAGTAAGGGTTTTTTTTTGTCTTGGTATATAAGTAATATCCTTGCAGTATCATTTGAAATAATCTCGAGATTTGGACAAAACTTTTATAATAATTAAAGATATATGTCTGGGATTTTGAAAATATTTGGTCCTGCAAACACAGACACATGAAAACGGTTTCAGGTGCATAAAATTTTGTACCCATTTACAGGTGTTTTGAGGCTTAATCTTGGTGATCAGGGAAGCACAGCTTGTGGCCAAGTATTTAAACTAAGAAAGAAACTTGTTACATTTATTTTACAAAGGCCATCAAACAAGTTTTGCCTGTGAAAAGCCCTTTTGACACATTCTATGCCTCAAAGATCAGACTAACATATAAGACCAAAGTTCTGGTCAGTCTCTGTATTCACTATGCCTCAAATATACCATGAATACTTTGTCCTGAAGGTCATGGGTGTAGTGATTCATCAAATTGTCTAAGTGCTGCCTTGTAAGGACAGAGACCTGGGAGAACTTTGTCTTGGTTTCCATCATGGTGTATGACTGTTTCCTTTAAAAAAAGAACAATAAAGTTTATTTTTACTTGTGAGGAAGTCTTTGATTTTTATAAGATATACAGGGAGAGTGTTTCGGTTTTTTACCTGGGAATCACGAGATCTCTAGGCATAAAAAACATTTATCTGATGGATGTGATCTAATACATTCAGGTAATATCCTGTTTGATTCCAAGGGTATTCAAGGGAATCCAAATCTAATGGATCCTCTTGATAAGATGAGGGTGTCATATATGCCTCTGTGAAAGAAGGAAAGGTCATGTGGTATCAAGGAATCAGGACTAACTAACTCTTCATACAGAGAAATCTCTGGCCATTTGTTTTGAAAGTGTAAGAGAGAGGTGGAGATTGAGAGAGTTTTTCTGATTTAGATTTTAGATGGGTTATATTAGCCAGTATCTTAGCCTGCAGCAGATGTACAAGAAAAGTCCTTTTTTTTTTTATTCCTAGTGATGGCTGAGCTACAAACTTTGTTTTGCCGAAGGCAGAAAACTTCTAGGTGCTTGGGTACACCTTGAAGTATTATCTAAGTCTGTTTGGTTTGCTTATCAACATAATTTTGCAGTGGCTTAGTTACAGGTTATAAACAAATATTCCTACTACGCTAAAATACTGGCTAATGAAAAGCTCTTGGGTCTAGCAGAGAGATGCATAACAGGAATTAATGGCTGAAAGATGGAGCCAGATGAATCTACAGCAGAAGAATGATGAATGTTTTAAGGAGTAATTTTAGATAATCATTGAGATTAAGGAGGTAAAGTATAGAGGAGAGTTAACATTTCTCGATACCTTCAGATCATGACTGAATACCTTTCTGGAAGATATTTTTCAGGAAATTATGCACTGCTGAGCTCAGTAAAAGAAAACTGGGCAGAAGATAATGGTCTGTCTTAGAAGAGAGCTGCCACTGGTTATCAAATGATGTCTCCTGGCTTCAGATGTTATGAATTGAAGCAGTTGAAGACTGGGTATATGGTGATGGGAAATGCATTTTCTTTAATATTTCCTGGACTTCTGTAGAGACTGAAAGTACAGAGATAACACTGAAGAGCGAGTAATTTTTATCACATTAAAATAACCCCAATGATCTGATGACCTTGGACTAAGCATTTATGCTGACATTTCACTTCAAATACAAATGATATCATAATTGAAGTGCTACTTTGTAATTGGAGGACATTTTTTGATATCACCTATTTTTTAAGGACTTAATTTTGCAGTTTTAAAAAATATTTTAATGGTTTATTGCTTTGCTTGGAATTCTTCTAATAGGAAAATCATATAGGCAGAAGGTGTCACAAAGGGAAATCCTACATGGTTAAAAAAAACCTAATCTACCACAACATGTAGTATGTGTCCTTGAGGATGTCTCAATGGAAATCTGCAGTGAAACTAGAAACAAGAAAGTATTGGTTGTTTGACTACTACCCGAATTTTACACTTGTACAGAAAAAACGTTGGCTTTTTTCCTTCCCATCATTATTTAGAAAAGGGCTTTTATTTCACCATTGCACTGGAGGAGCTGCAAATATTCCTTCCTGGTGCCAAGGACCCACTGATGACATCACTGAGATACTGCAGTGATGGAAATAGTACAAGTCCTTCAGGCAGGTACATCAGTTCACCTGGAATATTATGATACTGAAGAGCGGGAGAAATTTTCTGTCTGAGAAAAGCAATTTTGAGAAATTCGGGGTTCTGAAGCCAACACATCACTTGTGGGTGTGCAGGCACAGGGGCCAATACGTTGCTGTCTCCCTTCTCTGTTCTGTGCTCTACTCTGAAGTAGGAGTCGTGTGGTCGAGAGCCACCTTCCCACCAATTATTTTTACACAGAGCAGTGTAACTCAGCCTCTGAGTGAGGTATTTATACCACGGGATCCTCGTGCTGTTTAAATAACTTCAGCACCTGCAAGCATTGCCTGCTTGACTGTAACCACACTATTTATATAAATCTGACAGTGTAACTACAGCTGCAGAAGACGATTTAAATACAGCTGGTGAAGTAAGTACACCCTCAGGAAGACATAACTAACTACGCAGATAATAGTATCAGGTAAGTATACCCATAGGAAAGCATAAATAATGCAAATAATAGCCACAATGTAAGTGTAATATAAAAGTCAGAGGGTCTCGATATAATAGCAGCTGGGTAACTTTACTCAGAGAGGAAAATAACCATGTGACTAGCAGCTGCAGCCCAACTGCAGCAATGGGAGAGGGGAGCTCGGAGAGTTACAGCTGTGATATCTAACTCCCAGTAACAGGAGGTCATCTGCATGTGTCCAGAGCAGGTTTCAAATTGAAATTTTAAGGATGGGCAGTTAGCTGTGGAGGGGGTCTGTTCCTGGGAAGTAGAGCACTGGGAGGGGGGTGTTGTGTTCTAGCCCAGGAGGATGATGGATGGAGGAGTACAGTGGATTTGGCTTCTGCTTACTTCCCTAGAAATTCCATTCAGTGTATTTCAGAACATGGTTTTAAGTTGAGACCAGATGTTCTGAAAGATAAAAGGTTTCCAAACACATGAAATAGTGATGGGCCCATTCAGCTGCAGAGCAGCAGCATCATGTTGCATGTGCTGGGTAGAGGATTAGTAAAGTAACTTGTGCTGGAAAGAGAGGACAGGAGAGCAGAGAGATCCAAAAGCAGTAATTTGTGCAGAGACAAACAGCAAACATAAAGGGAAACTGTTAAATTAATGTCTCAATTTGATATATTTTTCTTTTTTCCATCTTGGTCTGACTGACCTTCTAAATAGACACAGTTTTATTTTTCTATTTGTCTGTCTCATAAAAAAATAAAAAATGAAATAAAAAAACCACTGCCAATTATTCTTTTTTTGTATTAGTATTGTTTGCTATTTAGCAACAAACTTGACTGAAGACACAGAAGGAAGCAATCTTCTTTCCCACTGCGTGCCATGTTAGCTGTGGGAAAGAAGACTTTGAGACTGTGGTCTCTGAGCTGTGTTCAGATAGAAGTTGGATTGAGTAAAATAACATGATTGCTGTCTCCTCTAGACCGTCACGTGGGCTTTATATATTTCTTAAGATGTATGTTTGACAGTAGAAGTTGAAAATCTTAGTTTTAAAACAGAATCTGTTTAAAGCTTCCACAGAGTACTGCTCAGTTAAGTTATTGTGTTAAGTCAAGAAACTGGGTTTTGGAGCGGGGTTTTTTTGAGTTAATTTTTTCATTATTTGTTTGGAAGAAGTTGATTGCCAAAACTTGGAATTAAGTACATGTGGGCTTGTGTTGAGGGTGAGCACTGGAGCACCACCATGTCCAGGACATGGTATCTCTGAGGCTGGCAAGTCACTTGATAGATTTCCGAGAAGTTTCTCTGATCAGTTCTGATTTTTAGAAACGGGGAGCAAAATAAATTCTTTAATCTCTTTTTGGAAATGTAGTATAAATATATAATGATTAGCTTGGTTTTCCTTTGTCCTTGGTGCAGTGACAGCTGTCTGAATGCTATGACAGCTCTGTAGGAATTGGTGCTTGGAACAGACACATGGTTGTCAAATGGAGCATTGTATCTTATGAACAACTCATTGGAAATCTGAGTTACCACCATTCCAGAGGTGAGCTGAAGTGTCTGACTGCTTTACCTTAATGTGCCAAGGATATCCTTTACTCTGCAAGCAAGATGATCAGTAAACCCTTGGGCTCAGTATTAAATTCCTACAGGGTGCAAGGATATTAGCATGAAGTGCAAAGACCAAGTGAGTTAAGAGGTAAGATTTTCTGCCTGCAGCTTCCCACTTACGGGACTAAGGACATGCACTGCTCCCTGCAGAAAACTTGTTCGGGACTGTGTATCATTAGCAACGCATATTCCCCTCCTTAAAGCTCAGCCTGGGAGTCTTTCCTGATTTGAAGTGACTGTAAAGTGACGGGGTAGCAATGCTGGTGGGTTGGGTATGGGCAGAAAGAAGCTCTACAGGTAGAAGGCCAGCAAGAAGGGGAGGGGGAGGGAAATAATGCTGAGCATGGGGAGATGTCAGCTACATTATTCACCGGTTTCCTTCAGGCCAGCTTCAGGACTCACTTTCTGTTCTGCTGCATTCAGAAATCACCATGGTGAGTGCTCTGTGTAATCTCCCAGATGATTTAACAACACCAGTGGATAGATTTAGCAGATGGTATCAGACATGAGTAGCAATGTCAGACAGGCCCCCATAATCACTGTTTATGTTGGTTGAAACCAAGATTCCTGGACTAGCATGAAGTGCTTGTATTGGTTGCAAGTTCCGTTGGGTCTAGTCCTAATCAAGAGTCCTGAACAGGTCAGTAGCTGCAGAAATGAAGAAGACTTGAGGACAAGTCTGTTGCAAGAGCTAACAGGACAGATAAGGGGTCCTCTTGCTCAGTCAGTGATAAGGGCATCTTAACATAAGATAGTTTGGGTTGGAAGGGACATTAAGGGCCATCCAGTTCCAACCTCTCTGCCATGGTCTGGGATGCCATTCACTAGACCAGGTTGCTCAAAGCCCCATCCAGCCTGGCCTTGAACCCTTCAAGGGATGGGGTGTTTTAGCCTTAGCCACACAGCAGTGAAGTTCTTTAGTCTTGCTGTGATCCTACCAAATTTTATTTTCCCTTTGAACCCCAAGGTGGTAACACAGGGTTATTTTAGCTGCCAGAGGAGCTGCCACTGCAGACGTGGTGGGATTGGTTTATTGTAGTTTTTTTGGATCCAACTGACAAGATCTGTCACGATTTGTTGTCTTTATTGTACTTCTTCATAGTGATTAAGGAATTCAATATGCTTTCATTTAGCTAATGACCAGAAATTATGCATTATAAAGTTTCAGTCCCAAAATTCCATCATATGATAATTTTTTTCCACAGAAGTCAGCTGCTTTGTGTCAGCCTAACTTTCAAAGAAATGCAATAAAATTTAATGGTAATAGTGATAAAATTGTACTTCATTAAATGCATTTGTATTTTCCTTTAGAATTTCAGCATTGCAAGTTTTATTTGACTCTGACTTCTGTTTCATAACCACTCTTGCTTACGGCCATTACAGAATATTGCATCTCAACCCATACATGCTTTATGATGGTAGTGGGCCAAATTTTACCAACGGAGGTGGTTCACAGTGAGCTTGTAGAAACCCTTTTCAAAGAATGCTATAAATGCAGGAGGTTTGTACGGATCTTCACAGACCTCCTTTCTGTATAGCTGGGAGAAGTGCCTGGTAGAGCCATGTGTTGATCAAGATCAGGCTGAGAAGAAAACAGACAACAAGATATTTTAAAACTTGGGAGATTTCTTGCAGGTGTCATTGTACTAGTTTGAAAGCAAACCAGTGAGAGACTCGAAATCAGAACTACAATTTAATAGGAAAATTACAATAAATGCAGTAGTACAGAAACACTGACAGAGTCAGAATACAACCTGACACCCTGTCGGTCAGGGTGGTTGTAGCAGTCCAATTAAATGGTGGCTGCAGTCCTCTTGAGGTGATAGATGTGGTTCTTGTTTAAGTGGTGATCCTGTAGAAGGGTCTGGTCTTCTTCCAGTGGTGATTTTGTAGCTTTTGTTCTCTGGGAACTCAGTAGGTAAGGGCTGAGTATGGTGTTCCAAATATCAGATTATATCCAGGTAGGAATGCTTGGTTCCTCCCCCTGGGTGGAGCATTTCACAATGAGATAATGTAATTTTATCAGTCATTCAGTGAGGTTAGATGGCCCATTAACAGGAGTTATCTTGCAGAGGGAGTTATCGGGGATGTGTCATGGAAGAGACAAAGAACGCTGCCCCACCTGGTTTTAACAGATGGTGATAGAATACATACTTTTGGTTACATCTTACATTGTAACGTAAGACAGTCATGTACGCCTGCTTTCTTCCTGGTCTTCACTTGATATCCTCTTGTGCTTACTGCTGAAGGCAGCAAGGTTCAATTAATCTCAGTGTTGGACATTTGCTGATTTATTCAATAGAGGATTAAGCCATTGTTTGGATGTCAAGTCCTTTTAGTTCGTTGCTGTTCTTAGAAGGAAACGTGGAAAAGGGAGAATTTATGTCAGTCAATAGCAGTTTTCATCAGCATCTAACACAGGAAACCCTACATTAAGACCGTCGGAAAAAAAGCAGATGTGTTTTTCCCTGTATAAACTATTTTCATCCAGTATTGTCTTTCCTTTCTTCCTGTTGTTTTCCAGCTGGCCTAAATACCACACTGCTTAGCATAGCAACCTCTTTTTAACTGAGACTTTTCTTGCATTAATACCTTTGTGTTTCTTCCATTGGAAATGCCGTTGTTGCTGTATGAAATTGCTCAAAAATTATCCTGTGATCCAGAGATTGTCTTTTGTGAAGGCAAACTGAATTGCTAAGGATATATCTGTACAAGGGTGGCAAATCTGCACCAAAAATTGTCAATATTGTAACACGTGAATTTAACTGAATATCATCATCATTGTTTCAAGGGATTTGTAGCCGAATTGCTGCCTTTTCAGTCTAGGTCACCAGCTTATTCACAGGAAAATGTCCTCACAATAATGTGGCTGTTGAGTGCTTTTTATGAAGTGTCATAGTAGTCTCCATTTGTTCTGTTTGTTGGACAAATCCATGTAAGATAACTGGATATACTGGACAGAGGCAAAGGCCTGAGAGCAGTGGGATTTTGGTGCTGGACATCAGCTTTGGCTATAGCAGGTGAGGCACCAAGGGTTTGTCTTGCTGCAGCCACTGCCACATGTGCCACGGTATAAGCTTTAGTCTCGCCACGTTGCCAGCCCAGTGGAGTTATTGTATGCTGAAGTGTAGTTCAGTGTTTAAAAAGAGCAGTCAAGGGAGGGTGCTTCTTTGTGATGAAAGGAAAATATCATACTCTGCACTTTGGCTTTGACAAGGGTCGGGGAAGCTCAGCATTACTTAGGAAGAGCAAAGCTTCATGAAGGATAAGAGGTGGGATTTAACTCACTGGTTGATTTCCTTTTTTTTAGTACTTCTGTGGCTTTTCAAATCCTTTGTCTTGTAGCTCTGTCAGGTGAGAGACAGAAAGGTATCTTGAAAGCCAGGAGAGGTGTTCTTCCTGGGCCCCTCTGCAGCAGGACCTCATGACTATGAAGATGGCCATTACCACTTGTCACCTCAGCCCTCGAGTGTCAAAGCCCTTGTCCTTCCCTTGCTGGTGCTCAGTGTTTGAGTACTGAGCTGTGACCCTGCCTAAAGCCAAGGTGGGTTCTGCTGCTTGCAAGTTTTACAGTATTTCTGAGCTGCTTGGGAAGACAGTTCTTCAACCCAGTTTTCCTTCTAATCTTCGTTTCTGCACGAAGATAAAAAGTGTTTTCGAGGAGTCCCTTGAAGACCAATTTAGAGTTCATTTTTGATTGAATTATGTAGTTGGATGTATGTAAATAGAATCACGCATTTAAGAGAAACCCAGATGAAAGACAGTTTCAGGAGGGCTCGGGGCAGATGTTGTCAGTTTAGCCTGCAGTAAGCACCTCAGAGCAAATCCTGCCCTTCTCCATTTTATCGTGATTTATTTCTTTCTCCCTCACATCTCAGCCACTGGGGAATGCTGTTGTTCCAAGATGCATATTTGTTTTGGGCACTTGTGCCTCAAGTCTACCTTGGATCTGTGGCTTGCCCCTCTTACATAGTTGGGGGCCACAGTAAAAAATACTTTTGTGCTGTTCCAGAAGCCCTTGTGTTTGAAAAACTGAAGTCATAAATATGGATGGCACAGTTTGTTGGCATGAGCAAGGAGTGGGGTAAAGATTAAGGAAAACTGCTTTAATTAGCTGTCTCTGTGTTGGGAGACAGGCATGTGAGCAGGGATAAGGAACAGCCACCTGTAAAGCCGACAGCATGGGCAGGAGATGCAATGAGTGGAGCGGGGTTGTGACTACAGCTGGAGGTTTGAAGGGCTACATAGTCCTGCATCTCCATCCCCCAAACTGGGAGCTCAGGGACTGGCAGACAATTTACATCTTTGCAAAATAATCCTGGACCACCAGGCTCTGCTCCAGATATGTGTCCTGTGAATCCTGAGGAAGGTGACTTCCGAGGGCTCACCTCTATCCCTCATGCCAAGAACCTTAATTGCAATCTTCTTAACTGGTAGTTTTTCTTCATCTGGTTACCTTGTGAGGTCTTAACATGACTGTATTACTGCTTTTGCACCCAAAACCACCTGTTCATCTTCCTGTGGGAAGCCCTGACCTCTGCAAGTACCTGCTGGGCTGCAGTTGGGAAGCACAGCTTGCTGCTGATGTGGCAGGGTTGGATTCACCTGCCAAACTGAGAATGCAGAGAAGGTCAGGAGCTATGGGGCAGGGGGCAGAACTTGCGTTCCTAGGTGCTTTGGAAGTGACCAGCGTACTTCCTTTCTACCTTTCCACTCTAATCCGGGGCCTTAGTTTGTGTTTCCTTGGGTTTGCAAAGCTCAGTGCTAGAATCTGGAAAATGTTGGGCTTTACATGGCAAAGAGGACTGCACACTTAAAGATGTATGTAATCAGTTACGAGACCAATTCTTTCATTTCAACCGTCTTGTAGCAGCACAAACATCCCCAGTAACAGCAAGGCTTGTTGAGCCTTGTATGCAGAATAATCTCTTCAGTGCTGCCTTCACTTGCAGCCATGCTATTTAGCCAGGGCCTAATCCAGTTCAGACGAGGCCGAACCACTTCTTTGGCATGTTTGTCTGGCATGTGGTGCTATGCAGCCAGATACCCCCCATCATTGTTAAAAGCAAAGTAAATAAGATGCTGTCCATCTCCTCCCTCCCACCCCTGAGCCTGCCTGTCTCTCTCCCTGAATGTGGGCTCTCGAGAGTTACTTAGCCAAAGGCTAAATCACATTATTTCGTACATATTAACTGGAAACAACGCAAGTCTCAGCAGACACCTGAGCAGATGCCAAATGTCAAATTTGATGGAAAATGCTTTATTACTTCTCCCAAGCCTACTTTTTTTCTTTCCTCCTCCCATGTTTTCTGAAAATTCCTCTTTTGCTGTGTGAAATATCTTCCCTGATTCAACCCTCAGTTCAACTCTCCAGAATGAAGATTCTTGTTCCTACAAGAAGCTGGGAAACTCCGAAGAGGGAGCTTGGAAGAATGTGATCATTTCAACACAGTCTTTGCAGCTTATTTTTGTTCTCTGTTTCATAGTCATCTTCCTTCTATAGAATTGTTTTGGGGGCTTGAGCTTTTGTTTCTTTTTTTCTGTCCCTCATCTCTTCAGTGGATTTTTGCACCTTATCTCTTTGGCTGTATTTTTACCACTCACTGTATTCTATGAGAGTGAGTTGCAGAGAGCGTAGTGGTGATGTGATGAAACTTGAGAAGAGATGTGCTTGGGAGTGAGTCTGTGCTCCTAAGTGAAATCACAGGTGAAACCGAGATGGTGGGAGTCTGAAATGTGCAAAAACTTGTCACAGGAACTGTGCATGATGTGTATGAAGTTCAGGTTCAACTCACTGTACTAAAGCTGGTCAGGGTACAGGCTTAAAACTCTTCCCACAGCTAAGGTGAGTGCATTGTCCATAAGGCTATTCTGGGAGGACCTCTATTTTCTCCCTGCTATATTTTGCTGTTGGTCTAGTGATGAATTCAGACGAGTTTTGTCCCTAGGTGGGCCAAGTGTATGTTTATGAAATGATTGTTACTCTTAAATGATAAAAAATCCTACCCTGCAAAGACACGTCAGTTGGGTGTGTAACCATTCAGGAGGACAGTGGTGCGGATTGAATACACAGTCTAGGTTTGAATACAGAATCTTAGGCTGGTGCTGTTCCCAGGAGCTGTATTTTAGCTCTTGGAGAGCTTTATGTACAAAGGCTGAGAGCTGTACCACCAGCAGAAGCTTTTCATATTCCAAAGGATGGAAGGCGGGGGAAGGAGGGCTGCAGAAACCAAGAGGGCGTTTGGCAACTGAGACAGTCCTGGGGACACTGAAGGTAATCCACACAGTCCTGCTCCTACGAGTGGGGCAGCTGCTGTGTCTGCAATGCGGCCTCAGTGCTCTGCAACCACTGCCTGGGGCTTGCACCAGTGAGAGCAGTGACCTTCCTGCAACATGGGCAATGTGGTTTCTCCTCTTGCAGTAAAGGAGGAGATGATGAGCCCAGAGGTCTCCTGGAAGAAATAGGGTTTTCGCTCTAGGAAACTTCCCTGTTTCTAGGTCTTTTCCAGCTTTTTGTTTTTTGTACCATCCGAGCACTCAGCAGTGCAGTTGCTGTAGAGCATAGCCCAGGATGTGTAGCCTGTACATGGAGCCTGTTGACAGTACAGAATTGAAGTACGGAAGTGAGATGTGTTGCATTTTTTCATACTTGTCATCTTTTCTGAGATAAATTAATTTCCTGTGCTTGGATTTCCCTGCTTTCCATATCTGCCTGTGGGTCTTCCCCTAACACTTCCATTTGCTGAGTTTCTCCTGTTCCACTGGGGCAAGCCGGCAGCAGCAGAGCTCTTCCTCATGCAGTATCTCCCAGCACACAGGGAGCCATGATTTGGGAGGAGGGGCAGGGACAGTGGTGTGTGCATTTACTGTTGTAGTATTTTCATAGAGGCAGGAAACTAGACAGCATCTACAGGACCTGAGAGCTCCATGGCAGGGCTCAAGCAGCCTCTAGCATGACATTATCATAAGAAATTGAACTGTAAAAAGAAGAGATTGAAGTGAACCTATACTTGTTCTCCTTAAAGGGTAGTTTCCTTAATGCTTGCCATGCTCTCGCCTGCACCTGAGCAGCCTTTGCCATCTTCAAGCAATTCTTGTCCATGCCGGTGTCTGGACTCACACTGGGTCTCAAATGCCCTCTTTCATTGGGCTCTGGAGTTTGGAACATCTTCAGTCCCATCCAGAAGCAAACCTAGAGCAATTCACTTTGATGTGTGAAGTCTGAATTAATGAAACTACCGAATTAATGTTTTGTGCCTCTTGGGGAAGAGAGCAAGGGGAATGTGTTGGCCTATATTTCACCAGAGGGAAAAAGTTTAGTTTTATGCACAGAACCAAGATATCTTGGACTGTATGGTCTCTGTGTTGATCAAGAGCAGGATCTCCAAACCTGCTCCATTTCCCATGCAGCAGTTTCTTGCAGACTCTTTGCAGAGCTGCTGGCCAAAACAAGGGCAAAGTGAAACTTCCTTTTACTTCTTTTCTTGAAAATTTAAACGGGACTTTGAAGAAGAAACATCTTTTCTGGCCATTTGTGGCAGGACCTTGTTGGAGGGCAGAAACATCCTTACTTCTGAGGAGGAAGTTCAGTTTCATAATTGACAGGGGGATAAGAAGCGTGGCAAGCAACACA
>VZTE01000259.1:0-22638 GCA_013397775.1 Eulacestoma nigropectus
TGATCCCTGCGACACCGGCGATATAAGTACCACCGTTATCAGAAAGTGTTTGTTTATGGACAGGCCGCTTAGACGCCGCTGGGGATACAAGTTCCACCCTCCCTCCAGCAGATCGATGATGGGGGGGGGACTTGTGTTCCTCATTAAGGTTCTGAGCGATCCCATTTTTATTCCCCAGGGCACAACCATCACACAAACCATCGCCATCCCTAGGCGCTGCTCCCAACAACAGCCACCTAGTGTTTACTGGACGGAGGTGATGGGACCTAACCGACGGATCATGAAGTGCCATCTGCGCAAAGGGGGTGAGTCAGTTTCCATGTCTGGCATGGTTGACACCGGGGCCGATGTCACCGTAGTATCCAGAGATAGTCCCATCCCCAGCATGGGAACTGCAATCCATGGCCAGGACTGTTGCCGTTTGTTGTTATTGCGTTGGTATGGCACGCTGCAGCCTTCCCGGAGAGCACAGCGGAGCCATGGCAGGGAGAGCGGCCAGCCGCTTCCCGCCGCCTTTAGGCGGCCCCGCGTCCTCGCTCCGGCTAGCTGTCAGCTCTGCAACACAGTGGTGGTAAAGGAGGCAGAGAAGAGGCTTCCACATGGGGGACATGAGAGCTTTAATCTCACATGGTGCCACACCGGTTCCCCATACAGAGAGCAAAACCACGTGGCCGCAGCTTGCTTTTCTATGGGGACGAGGAGGGGCGGAGAGAATGGTCTCCGGGCTTGGGGGCAGTACATGGGCGGAGTTGGGGTACCGGAACCAATAGGAAAAACCCGAGGGAGTGGCCAGGACTAGGGGTGGGGAAGTTATGACAGTATGGGGAGAACAGACAATTAGTAAGGAAAGTGGGGAAGTATATCACACAGGACCATCTCCGGTGTGGGGGGACGGGTGGATGCGTTGCGGAGTGCACGAGTAATTAACATCGAAGGACCAGATGGAAAAATAGCCACTGTCCAGCCATTTGTAATAGATGCAGGGCTTACTTTATGGGGCAGGGATACCCTGTCTCAATGGGGGGCTCAACTTGAAATCCCACCAACCAAGGATTTTTAGGTGGGGTGACTGTAGAGCGCAACCACCCGCGCCTGAATTGGCTTTCAGACACCCCGGTGGGGATGGAACAGCGGCCCCTATCCTTGGAGAAATTACGCACTCTCGAGTCCCTAGTGGAGGAGCAGCTCGCCAAGGGGCATATTGTTCCAACAGACAGAACTCCCCCGGGTTCATGCTTAAAAAGACAGGGGGAAGAGGCTGGAGGCTTCTCCACAACCTCAGGAAAATCAATGCGGTCATTGAGAACATGGGTCCCCTGCAACCGGGTATGCCCTCGCCCTCAGTGCTCCCCCGAGACTGGAAGTTAGCAGTCGTGGACATCAAAGACTGCTTCTTCCACATCCCCTTACACCCAGCAGATGCTCCTAGATTTGCCTTTTCAGTGCCACCCATTAATAGGCAAGCCCCCATGCGCAGGTACCACTGGACAGTATTGCCTCAGGGCATGAAGAACAGCCCGACAATCTGCCAGCGGTACATGGCAAACGTCCTACCCCTGTCCGTAAACAAGCAGAGGGAGCAATCATTTTCCACTACATGGATGACGTGCTTGTGTGTGCCCCAAATCAAGACTTACTTAACCAGACATTGACTTTGACAATTGAGGCCATTGAAGCCGCGGGATTTGTTGTCCATCCGGACGAGATCCAGCGCATGTGTCCCCTTACCTACCTCGGCCTCCAGATTGAGGAGAGAACCATCGCGCCCCAGCAGCTGGTCATCAAGGACAGCCCTCCGGGTAACTGGCGCCGTCCCCGGAATCTGGGTCGGGGCGAGCGGCATCAGTTATTTGTTGTGGAAGGAGAACTGGCATGTGAATTTTAAATAGATGTAATGGTTAATTACTGCTTAATATTCCCTCACAGCACTGGACATGTGAACTAAAAATAATTCTGACCTCTTGTAAAGGACAATTCATTCATTTTACAAGGAACTGAAATAAAAACTACATCGAAGCTTTTGCCAAAAAGAAACGCACCCTTGGCCCCTGGACATGTCTACTGCTAGACTTCATGCATCTATGGGACATGACAAGTTGATGAGGAAAACTGAACAGTTCCAGTCACCCATGACTGAGAAATCCACATTGAAAGAAGTGCTAAGAAGGATAACCTAGAAGACCAGGCAAACTGAGATTCAGTTTTACAAGATGAAGGTAGCAAAATAATGGACTCATAAGTAAGAAAAGCTGTTTACACAGCTCCAAGTAACCATTGAAACCTTTAGGGTATGGGAAGGTGTCCAGTCAGCAGAGCCCAGTGGTTCTGAGGAAGCAGCAGTACTGGGAGCCTGGATCCAACTGCTTATGAACAGGATATCTTGATAAAATTGAAAGGAGTATGTGACATACTTGCCCACTACAGCAGAAGACTTGATCCAAAAGCATCTCCATCCCGCCACACACCTATGCAAATCTAATATTCTGAAACTTCCAATTTCAATCAATTGGTTGCACTCCACCATTTCTGAAAAGTATCAGCCTTTAAAGCCTCAGGAAGTATCTACAGAAACAATTCTGTCATATTTTCCACACATTAATGTTTCTATGGTGACTCTCGAGCACTTCATTGGATTCCCTTTGTAAATGCTCAGGGTACTCCCACACCACCCTGCAAACCCAAACCCTAGGTAAACCAAAATGGAAAACTCAGTTTTTCTCTACCCAAATGTTAAGTCAAGCTCTAAATATGCATTCACTGTTATACCGACACATTACACCTCCATGTCCTGAACATGTTCTAAAGCACTGCCGGATGATGCCACGTCACCCAAGCAGTGCTAGTGACACAGTCAAAGCTGTATCTTCCTATATACACACACCATGATCTCACTTGAGCCAGGAATATCAGAGTATTTTGTCTTGAAACACAACCTTTTCCTGGAGCATTTATACTCACAGACTGTTCGCAGATACTAGAGCACAGAGTCCACCTAAACACAGAATAACTACAGAAACAACAAGCCTTCCTTACTGCCTTCTCGCTTCCTTTTTTCTTCAGTATACTTTCTCCCCCTTTTCCATTAAGAAACTCCTCCATCCACCTCAAGCGCTCATTAACCTCTCTAAAATACCATTCTGACACTAGCAAATGCCTTCTGAAAGGGCCAGTGCTGTCAGAGGAACCTGAGGCCCAACGAATACTCCCTTAACGTTGACCTCTCAGAGCCTATTCACCTACAACACTTCCACATTCTCATTTTTCTGCTTTCAAGCAACTTAGTCATTTGTTGATAAGCAGTTATCAGATCTTCCAGTGGAACAACTTATTCTTGTCTTCAGTTAACTATTAACTCTGAAACCTTACGGATGGTTGTGCAGAATAAAACCTTCTCATCTGCCTGATCAAACAGTTGATAACCAAGATGTGGCAGGGCTTTGGTAAAGCCAGCACTGCTTGGCAGGGGATAAATGGATTAGGTGGCTCCCTCACTGTGTTATTTTCTTAAGGGCCTAGAACATAAAGATACTTCTTGGAAACTCAGTATAGCCCCAAGACTCACAGGTGCTTGCAAGCATTGCCAGATCAGGCCATTCTTTGTTCCTACAGCTCCTCTTTTTGCACGTTAAGGACTAATAATTTATTTGGTACAGAGCTCTACTATTCTGTCTCACTCCACTCTGGCACCAATGCAGCTTCCTGCTAAGTTGAACACACCACTACAGATACTTCTTTTTCTGTTTTGGATATTTTCTGGGAAAGGTAACATTAACAAAATGAAGGTTCTTGCAAGCGGCAGCTGTTGCGGGTAGCATATATCATGGCTAACTGCTTAAAGGAAGTAATAGAGACTGTTTCCTCTGGGAAATACGTAAAAATGGAGACATCTCAGATAAATAACTTCAAGAGAAATCTGAACCTATGGCTCCCCATACAGTCATGTGGGGATATTCTTATTCAACAAGGGTGGATTTGTCTAGCAAGGCTCCAGTCACAAACCCTCTCTCATCACACACAGCTTTCAATGAGCAGAGCGGTCATTCCAGCAAATAACCTGAACCACTCTCCCACACAATGCTCCACTGGGAGCCTTCTGTTCAAGACACCTTTTCAAGGCCTTGTTCATTTGTACACAAAACCTCTCCTCTGTATAAAACAACACCAGGGTCATGGGCTAGCCTCACAGTGTCACAGCCATTCAGAGGAAATCCTGACACTCCATAACTAACCCATGCCATGGTGCTGGTTGCTCTTGTATCCACTAATGCACAGGACAGAGTGTCAACTTAAATTTCAAAATTCTGTGATGCTGTCACTTTGTGTCACAGTGTTAAGTGGTTTTGATTATTTGATGTCAGCTCAGTTTACTTAAAGCATTCCCACTACTTACATTTGCTCTCCATCAAAATGTGTCGGAAATCTCTTAGCAAGAGACATTCTTTACCCAAAGGGCTCAGCAGGGCTCACCTGCAACTGCTGGTGTTCACAATGTGCAACGTTTACTTGGTAGGTTCTCTGAGAATGGCTCTCCTCATCACAGCATCTCTCTCACTGAAATGAGCCTGGTCCTCAAGAAACCCACTCAGGAAAGCTTTTACATGAAAGATGTACTAGTTTGAAAGCAAACCAGTGAGAGATTCCAAGTCAGAACTACAATTTAATAGGAAAATTAAAATAAATGCAATAGTACAGAAACACTGACAGAATCAGAGTACAATCTGACACCCTGTCGGTCACAGTGGTGGTAGCAGTCCTGTTAAGTGATAGATGTGGTTCTGTTGAAGTGGTGATCCTGTAGAAGGGTCTGGTCTTCCTCTGAAGGTCCAGTGGTGGTTATGTAGCTCTTATCCTCTGGGAATCCAGTAGGTAAGGCCACTCTGGTGTTCCAAAACCTCAGATTATGTCCAGGTAGGAATGCTTGGTTCCCCCCCTTGGGTGGAGCATCTCACAATGAGATGATGTAATTTTATGAGTCATGCAGTGAGGCCTTGATAGCTAATTAGCAGAGACAGCTCCCCAGAGGGAGTTATCATGGATGAGTCACAGAGAGGATAAAGAACACTGCCTCAGTTTTCTTAACATTTACAGAGATGGTAATAGAATACAAACCTTTTGGTTACATCTCACATTGTAACCTAAGACAGAAGTGTTTCTAATGGGCAAGGTGCCCACACTGTGCACAGGCCATGATCCTGGCTGTCCAGGCCTTCCCAGCCAGGCAAAGGGTTACTTTCCCAGCACTGTACTCCGTACATGCTTCAGTGAGTGACAAAACCTGGCTCAAGCACTGCCAGCTTTTCAGTGCAGGAATAGTACCAGCACCAGTACTTTCCATTCACTTCATTACGGAAATTCCATGGGTTCTGTTTTTGAAGATTGATACTACAGGTGCTGGAGTCTCCTCTCGAATATGTGCCCTAAGAATGAGAAGCCAGCGGTGATAATTGACTTTCAGCTTTTCTTGTCATAACTCATTCACATCTACAGCCTGAATTCACTCTCCTCTGCTTAACCATGGAGCATTAACAGCCTTCTCAGAGCATCCTGGAAGAAAGAAACATCAGCTAAAATGCACTTCCACTGACATCCAACCTCCCTGGACCATGGAGACCTTCACAGGTAAGTGATATGCTCTAATACTGTATTTGAACACATGCTGCAGTGTTAGATGAACGAATCACTGAACACCACCAAAATTATTATGAAAATGAGTTATAACAGGTTTTTTAAAGCTTTCCTGACTTCAAGTCCTGACCTCCCAATGCACTCTTAGCACTGATAATGTTTCCTTTATGTCAAGGAAACCACAACCATCGTCAGCTGATTCACACATGATCAGAATCAATCATCTGTGTTTTCAGGGTGATCCTGGACATGAACTGAATGCCATTAGAACAAGATAGCTAAAGGAAGCAAATAGTGAAAAGTCTGCAGAAAACAAAATTGTATTTTTTTTTTTAATAAGGTCAATGTTAATTAAAGAATAAGTGTTCTTGAATTACTGAAAGATTTAATTTACTCCAGAAACACCTGAATCATCATTAACACTTTAAGGATCTCTTTGCATTAATTCCTACCTACAAATTCAAGGCTGTACATTTTGTTAGGTTTCTCTCTTCCTGTTCATATTTGTACCCAATTAAACTTCAGTACAGGTGCATATGGGTTAGTAATCAAATTTTATATTTTGCATGCAGATTAGTCCTATTTGAATCTGCATAAATTTGTTATGCATCACTGCAAAAGTGAATGCTCAAGCAACTTTTCTTTTTATCTAATCAAATAACTACCTAATGAAAAATGAGCAACTGTGCACAAAGGTGCACTTGGGCAGACTCATGGATCCCTGGGAACAGGAACCACTTAGGGGGGTTCCCAGGTGCAAGTCTCTCCCGCCTCATGGTCAAAATCTGATCAGCCACACCCAAAATGCCACTGCTGCCTTCTGCACAAAGATTAAATCAAGCTTCCACCACAGGATGAACCCAGAAGGGACTTCTACAGAACTCCTTTCCTAAACCTTAGAAGAGTCAATTACGACTTAGTGGACTATGATGAAAATCCCTCCTCAGAATGGAAATGGTCAAGAGGAGTTGAACCTCAGGCAGAAAAACAGTTCATTTAACTAAACTGCCAGCAGTCACATCACACAGTGGTAGGTAATATTAAGCAGTTAACTCTGGAAGTAACAAGACAAAGCACACACCTTCCACTCGTGAAATTGTATTAAACCATTTTAAAAGAGACTCTGTGATGAAATAATTCTGCACAAACTGGCATTACTTCTCAGTACATACGGGTGGGTCTAGTTCAGAAACAAGTTGGTGGGTGGAGACAAAGAGGGCTTTTCAAAGCAAAATGTAAAAGACACAACCACTTGAAAATGTCATCCTGAAATAGGCAACAGTGTTGCACTATGGGCTATAGTGAGACTGTAATAATGGAGACAAGCAGTTAAAAATTTGTGCAAAGTAATTCCAGACTTAAACTTGAACAGAAAGCTTGAGCAACTCCTAAGCTCACCCCTCTACACAGGAAAGGCTAGAGATTGAGCAAGGAGACAAATACAGAGCTCCCAAGGAGTTCCTGGAGGGAACAAGGCACTCCACTGACCCATCCCACTCCCAGATATCACGCTGTATTCAGCCACCTCACAGCTTTATGCAAATTCTTCTTTTCTTATCCCAGGAGCTAAAGGAACATGGGTACTGGGATCTGTAAAATCTGTGTAATTTACCACGGGGCTGGAATACAGGAATTGCAGTGCATTCACCTGAACAGCTGCAGCAGAAGCAACAAAGGCTTGAACGGATATGGCTACTGAATCACATGCAGATCATGTGAACACCTGCCTCACCGTGTAAGAGAACATCGTGCACTCATCTCGTCTTCAAACTCACAAACTTTTTTAGGAGCATGCTGCCACCTTGGAAACATGTTCTACTCATCTCCTATTATGCAGTACAAACACAGACAGTAGTTGCACCTATTTCAAGTACAAATCAACACAAGAGAAGCTTCAGTAAAACAACTACAGCAAAATTAACACGCAGCTCCCACTTTGCATTCAGCTCCACGACTGGTCTCAACACGACAGGAAAGAAAGGAGGTCCACAAAGATCCAATCTCCCACAGAAGCAGGAGCACTGGGTCCATAGGGCATCCCAGAGGGACAAAGCCCTATGGACATCGCTGCTCACAGGGCTCCCTTTGTTACACCCCTCCCCACAGGCAAGCACCCACCTCTGTAACTCGTTAACTGCCATTTCCCCTTGATTCACATGAATCTGTTTAAGGGATTTTTGAAAAGAGACATTTGAAAGGAATTAAATTAAGGCTTAGGAACAAGAAGCAACTGGCAATAAACAAGTTCCCTAAAGTGTGAGAGACTTTGTCCGCCATACTCCCAGCACATTTCAAGGTCAATTGCGCTCCCTAAAGAACGCTTAGCCACAGCCAGGCTGCAGTAGCTACATGGGCTGGAGAACAGCACAGACAACTCACATCCATGCTTCTGCCAGCCAGAATTCACAACTCCATCCTCTCTAGAAAGGAGGGCTCTGGACCTGTGGCAGAAGCTAAAACACTGCACCTCACCCCTTGTCTGAGAGCACAGCCATCCCAATTCAGCCTCAGAAACCCTTTTATCCTTTCATTTTATTTTTAAATTAAATTTCTATTTGCATTTCCTTTAAAAAGCATATCCTAACCTTCTCCTGACTTTTCCATCTGCCACCTCGCTCCTACCCACATCTTCTCAAAAAACACAAACATCACCAACTTTCCTAAAAAATCCATACATTGAGGTAATCGGAAACCAAATAGTTAATATTAAAGTATTTGTGAAACTTGGTCAAGAACAAAAAATGAAAAAGCATTTTTGATCATTTTCTTCACTGATCTCTTTTCAGAGAATGCATGCAACATTTTCAACCCATTTTTCAATCTCTGTAGACTTGAACAAACACATTGATAACCCAAACTGGTCATTTGTTCAACTTCCTACAGTGACTTTCTTACCTACTATTTGCATAAAGAAATTAACCTACTTCAGAAATCAAATCCCTGTGACTGTTATTTAAGAAAAATAAAGAAATTTAGGGGGAAAAAATTCTCTCCATTACCACCACCAAATAATACAAATACATTTCTTTTTCTGTGGGTCTGACTACATCCTGCCCAGGTCAGACAGGGACAGACTGGGGAAACACAACCCTTAAGCAGCTGTGCTGGTCAGCCCAGGGTTTCTTCCCCCAAACCCTTACCACCTCACCAAGATTATTTCATGCTTACAGGCCATTAAAAACAGAGAGCTTTTATCAGAAATCCCAGCATTTAACTGCCATATTTAAGCCACTAAACTAATATATTTTAAAACAGTTTTCTTTCTGTGCCATTTACAAAAGGACTAATGTGTGCAAGAATCAGTTTTAGACCAGAAATTACCTGAATCACTTACCAAGATTTTTACTATTCAATAGCAAAATTATTGCATGTGCTTAAAAGGCATTCTGCTTTAGGGAAAACAGACCAGCATTAACACAAATGCATTAAGTCTTATTGTCATTATTACGGCTGAATACAATTCCAAAAATGTATATAAAAATTTAACAGCTCTAGTAAGCATTATTTGCCTTTAAAAAAAATAATCATTAAAAGCACATTAACCACAAAATGAAATTAGCTTTTCCTTTTCCTTTTCTTTTTAATAAACATATGTGTTCAAATTAACAGTTTGTCTTCATCTGCAATTTACACAGCACCGAGATGAAGAGCATCAAGTCTCAAGAACACTGGAAACATTAGACATTTAAATTTTTTCATTAGCTCCATTGTTTTTAGCTCCTGCACGATAGTAGATTACTAGGAGCCACCTCTTCCTCCTCAAGGACAAATATTTGCTTACAAAATTTTGATAGTAAAAAGCAAAATTAAACCAGAACACCCCAAAGCCTGTCATACAGGGTGTGCTGTGAGGTAGCCAGCACTGGTGAAGTGGCAGGGTAAGCATACTCCAGCACTGCCATCCTGCATTAGTGAACCCAGGGAGAGCCTTGCTGCTGACTCAATCGAGGACATCATTTCAACCTACAGAACTTTCTTCTGTAATTTGAGGGATGCTCTGATTAACTACAAATAATTAGCTCCTTTTAAAATGGCATAATCTTCTTTATGCACACAGCACATTCTAAAAATAGATTAGCATGGGGTCTAATGCTGGAGCGTATCTGGCATTAGAGGATTACAGGATGTTGGAAACCGAGGAGTTAAAACTTCCACAGGCAATAATGGACTTGATTTACAGCCCTGGAAAAAGCTGGGGCTGATGTGATGACAAGACATATAGACCCTAAGCAACAGAATCACAAACCTATGCTCCTATAGCTATAAATAAGAAAATGTATTGGGTGATAAGGTGAAGGGTTTTAAGTACAGTAATGTGATTTTATAGTTTAAGTTAAGAATTTAGAAGTTATAATAGAAGTATATGGGTGTACGTGACCTAGCAAATAATTGGTTGAAAATAGACACACTGCAGTAAAAAGTACCAAAGGTGATAGGTTATCAAGTCAAAACAAAGTTTCGTGTTAATTGCTTATTGGACCAGAAAGTTATAAATTGCCATGTAACCTTGAAACTCGTGACTATCCTTCGTTATGGCGACTTGTTACTAAGCTCCATGGCCTCTGAGAATGATGCCTTGTTTGTTATTTTAAGTAATAAATCGTGTATAACCGTGATAGACCCATCTCTTTAATAAAAGCTCCAACGCAAAAGAAGTAAAGAAGCTGGAAGAGAAGTTTACAAGTGGTACCCCGAGGCATGGACTCATGGAAGAGAAATTTACAACAGGACACCAGTCTGAACCTATGGCTAATTGGGATGGCTGTGTCTCCTCAGCCAAATCCACTTGTTCTGCCTCTGTGTGCGGCAGGACCTGCAGGAGGGTGTGGAGGGCATGGGCCTGCCCACCACAGCTGCAAATTGAAGGGCTTTTGTTGCAGCTAAGGCTTTCTGCAGTGCTGATTTTTGGAAGCCAGGCACAAGGGCATTTGACTGGACATCGCTGTTCAATAACCCTGGAGTCACAACTGCAGATGTCTACATTAACACGAGATCAGAGAGGGGAGCAGATGGTTAGGAAGCTCTTACTGTGAAGGCCCTGATGATTTCCAAAGGTAAAACAGCAAGTAGTTTCTATGTATAAATGATGCTTGCCAGATGGCGAGTACAATTGAAATTTTAAACAAAAAAATTAAATTATTACAGTTAGACTGAAAAGAACCAAAAGCAATTAAAAGTAGAGTTTTACGTTAAAGATTGGAAGCAGTTTTACAGCAACAACATTAGTGATCCCAAAAACAGGAGCAGGGTACACTGAAGAGTGGTGTTTCTAACTGCTAGGCACAAATCTCATTAAAATTCAGCTTGCTCCTTTGAAGATAAACCCAACAATGAGGCTGGCACTTCCAGGCACCAAAATCAATAAACATACAATCAATAGAAAAATCATATTTCATTGACATTATTTAATAATTAATTTATTAATTTATTGATTGTGATTACAGACCATGATTAAAGCCTGATTGCAGGCTGTGAATAGATACTTTTTAAAATACATAAGCATTCTACAAATATAAATATCCAATGACGTGCATTTTTCCAGTTGATCAGAGCACCTATACATGCATATGAAGGCACAAAATTATCAGATGTTCCTAAAAAAAATAAAAATAATATTTGCTAGTTTTCAGTAAGTTCTCCTGGGCACATCATCACCAGCATTTTTGCTAAAACTGAGAACTCCTGGTCACAGAAATGAAGATCCCTGGAAGCCTGAGGCTGCCCCGTCCTGGCAGGCACCCACAGCACCCTGCCAGCCAGCCAAGAGCTGGGAGGGCTCCTGCCAGTACCCCTCTGTACCACTTCAGCACGGGGACAAACACTGCTCAGTGTGATGGAGTTAAGCATGTATTTAACTTCACGCAGTGAAATCAAAATAGCCACCTGTGGATCATTAGATTATCTGCTGCTTAACATAATAAGCAGTTAGATTACATGGCATCCCTCAGTTCATTAAATTAAGCTCACTCAGCAGTCTGTGTCTCAGAAATCTGGTGGTTTACTGAATCCTGTCAGCCATTCTTCACTTTGTCACAGGCCTGTGATGAAAAAAAACATCTAAAATCCTGATTTACCAAAGTCAATCTCAAAATTGCATAGACTTTAAGGTGGCTGGATGTTACACGAGACAGTCCCAGCAAAAATCAAGAGCTAAACACAACTGGGCAGAGGATTGTCAACAAATCATCTTATTCAGCAGGTCCAGGCTGAGGTGTGAGTGAGCCTTGTGCATGTGGTACAGAGCTTTTGCAGAAAAAATTATGCTTTGAGCTTTCAGGTTCTATAAAAACTGAAATGAAACTCAACCGATGCATATTAAATCCAGGGAAAAAGATGTTTGCATGCAGGCACACACAGCACCCAGCCTTGCTTCTCCTTGTTTTTTCCCCTACACCAACTTCTCAAAAACGAAACCCTGGCTCACGTGGATACACTGTCCCATGATAATATAGGATTTAGAGGAAAACTCTAAAAGGTTCCACTGGGCTATGTGAAGGATGGTCCCAGTCCATGAAACACCAGCCCAGAGAGGCTCTTTGCTATGGTTCCAGGCCCCTTCCCAGAACATAATTCCACTAATCCCATACTCTGGAACGGGGTCTCCAGGCAATGCTGGAGACATCAGTCCAGGTAGGCAACCGAGTACTGATGGGCAATGTGTTTTTTCTCTCCCAGTACCAGAGCAGATCACCCACTCACTACTCTCGTTCCGTGCAGCCTGGGAGGGAGGCAGGACCTGCCTGGCCTGGTGAGATCAATGCCACAAGTATTTAGAGAGGCTCCAATACCTGTGTTTGACTCTGGCAGCAAGAGAGCTTCACATGCCTCCAAAATACCTCCTCCCTCAGATCTGAAGGGCACAGGAATTAAATTTGTTGTCTTGCTATATGAAGTGGGAATGGAGGAGCCAAAGTATGTTTTATTAATTCTTTCATTTTTTGAATGTAAGCGGATAAGTGGTTTCAGCCTCTAGACATTTCTTAGGCACTGTTGACTTTTACATACTCTTTCAGGGATCATAAAGTTAATTCTTTCCTTCTTTCCCCATGATGCATGGGGATAATGAGAGACCAGGAGCACTCTGAGGATCTAGCAACAAACCACAGTCAGGCCCAGGGATGCTTGAAGAAAATTTTGTTGCTTTCATTTTAGTCCATGCTCCATTCATAGGAGAGGCTATTCCCATAAAAATAAAGGTAATTGGGATAAACATTTTGCAGCAGCTTAGGGCTGAAGGAGAACATTAGGAAGACAAGTGTGTACATCTCTGGGGTGTGACAGATGGGGCACACTCAGTGTTACTAAATCCCATTCCTTTCCTTTCAAACAACCTGCAGTGAGTCACTGTTACACCATGCCTTCCCATCAGTGTTAAAAACCTCCCTGTAGTAACAGTGGCTGCGAGTCACACATCCTTCTCTCCGTGTAAGCACTTCATGGCAGGAGTATGCAGACAAACTGTAAACCAGCTTTCCTCCTGGGTAGGAAGCCATTGTCCCTCGCTGCAAAGCCACTCTGGTAACCCAGAATGACACCTGAAGTGCTTTGTTCTGATGGGAAAATGCCTAGGACAAGTCACCACCACTCAAGCTTCTGATAATATTCCCGAAGAGTTTCTATTCTCTCTCCCAAATTACCTCATTTAAAAGACTTAATATATTAATTACAGGCTTCTGCATCAGCCCAGTTAGAAAGCCCCCCAGCCCCTCCAGGGTTCCCAAATCGTTAATTACTGATCCATACTTTTGTAAAGACCATTGAGTTTCCCCACCAGCAGGTAGACACATTATGGTGAAAGGCATAGGATGCTCGCTAGAACAGGCTCAACTCTGCATGGGATTGACCAGACCTGAGCCATCACACCTGCTAATTAATTGCTCCCCACCACTGAGGGAAGACACCCACACCAGAGCCCAGCTCCAAGGTGCTGCTGTTCTTATCCCTCCATAATGATTTATACACAGCAGAGATGAGCTCTAAAGAAAACATGCCATGAGGATCTTGCACTTTTAATTATTTTATCACAGCCTTCACGTACCCTTTTTTGGATATTATTACCCTGGAGAGTGTGCTAACAACCTTAAGCTGCTGACTAATTAAGTTTTGGTATACTCCAAAGCTGGTTTTTGCACACTAATTAAATTTACAGGCAGTTAGATTTGACGGGTAGTATGGTATCATGCTTTCATAATCAGTTAAATTATTAATTCTGAAGCAGCAGCTCATTCCCAGGTGTGCAGGGAAGCACTGTAGCAGTGGAGCTGCCCCAGGAGAGCAGCAGTCAGTGACCCTGTGCTGCAGGAGTGAGGGATGCATGTGTGCTCTCTCCCTAGGAGAAGGCAGAGCTGCAGTGGGGGCACCTCCTGTTCCCCACACCTGCTGGGGAGACACTGGAATTGCCACCCAGATCTAGCCCTTGAGAGGCAGCAGAGGGGCAGCAGAACAGACACGAGTGCCCTGCTTACCCCTCCTGCTGTCGCAAAAACTGCAGCAAACACCCCCAGAGGCACAACTGCCTTGGGTTGCAGACAGCATCCCTCACCCCCAGCTCTGCAGACTTGTACCTCAGTGTCATTTTAAAAGGCCAGGGCTCCATCAGATTCCTGTCCCCAAATCCCCCTCCAGAGCACCGGGCAGGAGGCACAGCCCACACTGTCAGAGCCTCCACTGCTGTGCTGTTGTTGGCAATCTCAACGGCCAGACAAATCCCCCAAACCCACTCAGTGCTATCACACCTGGGCCCTCCACAGACAAAACATTCATTTAGCAATCTATATGATCCGTGATGTCAAATGCCTTTCTGCTAATTCCCTCGGGACAGCTGCTCTTGCTATTTCATCTGTTAAATATTTCCAGAACCCAAAAGTCCTCAGGGAGAAAAGCAAGATATTTTGACTAACTACTCCTCCTCCTCAACTAGTTACTGTGTAAGCTCCATCCCACTCAACCACCAGGAGCTGATTAAGACATATGGATTACCTCAACACTACCAAGAACTTCAGTTTAGAAAGTGAAATATTGACATTCTTAATATCACATTGCACTTTCTCTTGGGAGCCCGTCCTCACATTGACACTGATCCCTGCTGAAACACAGCATCATTGCACAGACTGCAATTCAAGAGCCAGGCAGATGGCTTTTTCTACATGGATTTTGGTTGAAGTTGCTGATGGAGTCAACCCATTATAGTTTCTTAATTCTACTGAGAAAACGACTTTCAAATAACTCTTACTTATGGAAATCTTTGGCTTCTGAAAAGAATTATTCAGTTCCACATTAAATTTAGAATTTTGCCTTTTGGTCTTCCTCCTTGTTTAAAAGACTATTTTGTAGTGTGTTGGGCCTCTTTTCAAAATAACATAAAAACAACACACACAAAGAAAAGCCATAAAGGAAAATGCTGTACTTTGAAATTCTTTAGGAATGGGAGTCTTTAAAGTAAAGTATTTCCCATTTGTAAAACTTTTGAAAGCTTTACATTGTTTTAACTAGAGGAAAGGTGAGGTTTTGTTTTGAACTGGAACTGAAACTAAATATAAAGTGTGCGAAGCTTCCTATTAAACAAAAGTTTGGACTGGCCCTGCTGGGATCCCACAAGCTCCCATAACACAGAATCACCAGAATCCCTCATTGACTCTTGTTGGCGTCTCATTTCACTGAGTTTCTATTTAAGATTGATGGCCTTAAGCTGCAGTTATGTATTTAACCAAGTCAAGAAGAAAATCAGAGTGAACCTCACTGACCTTTTACTTTTAAAAGTACTGGGCAGATGTATTTAAGTTAACCAAGTGTGAACTCATGTGAAATATCTCAAAGTAAAACCATAAAGTCTCTGACTTATATGTCACCCCACATTTAGATAAGCGTTCCATGACAAAGAAGCACTTTTAAGGATAAATGTGGGAACTGCAATTGTGCCCTTGTGCACTTCACACACACACAAGGTGCATTCACCAGTCTCTGCAAAATTCTGAATTTCCAGACTTTAAGGAGATGTAGGACAGGGGACAGGCTGCTTGGGTGACCTGGTAAGAAGGCTCACATAAAGCAGAAGTGGAAGGAAATAGAATACAATTTTCTGCTTTTAGAAAATCGTATCTAAGTAACCACTAGGCAAAGGCATTATTTCAAGCAAGAGGTAGCAGGGTTTTGCAAACCTCTAGAAACACTTGGTCTCAACCAGGATGTTACCAGGTGGGGAAAAGTTGCTCTCCTTATTGGTAAACCTCAGTATTCTAGGTTTATGGTCTTCAGAGATACGAAAAGAAAATACACTTATATCATGACAACTGTAGTGCTCTGAGCTACCATTTCTGAGGCAGTCCCACATAAAAGAGGCAAAAGTGATTGCAAGGCTTTATGTGTTGATGCCAGCCATTGGTTTGGAGTCAGTGAACCAAGAGAAATTCACATTGAAATGTACTGAAACAAACAAACTAGAAACAAGCCTGAGGCAAAGAAAAGAGGCTTTTATATATTAATTATACTCTAGTTTTGGTTTCTGCCTCGAATAGCAGCTATACAGTGAAATCCAGCAAGCACTCGGGTATTGCAGAAATGTGCAAGTCAGTCAAATGACGTTCCAGCATCAGGCTCTAACCCTTCAAACACAGGGAAGCTTGCTTGAGGCAAATAACCAGCGCTCATCCTTGCTTTGCTGATGCAAATACCCTTTACCTTGAGAGCAGTCTCTCAGCTTCGGCAGAGCTGCCCCTGCGAGGGACGTGACGAGACCTTTGCTCTCAGGTGCTGTCGCCTCCCCCTGCCCAGCTCTGTGCCCGGCCCCCACCGCGGGATAATGATCAGACACCGCCGGCAGCGCGTCACACCCGCAGCACAGTGACCCCTCTGAAGCGCAGGGCACAAACACATGGGACCAGAGCTGCCAACTCAAACTTCAGGAGCTCAGCCTTGCTTTGAGGCAAGCGGAAAACGACAGAGAGCAAAGCCCAACAAAGCTGCACTCCAGAAGGGCTTTGCTTTTCGATTCGGTACATCTCACTGAGATGCAACCATCACTAGGCTGACAGCAGTACAACCAAGAGAGCCTCTTTAGCTACATTACAATGACCCTGTGCATTTTTAATTGGAATCTGCTCTTTATTTGTGTTTGCTGACAGCCCAAGGGGGGCATACAACAATTCTCATGAAGACAGGTGGGGATTCCACAGTATCTTAAGCTCCACAGGCACTACAGTGTCTTTCAGCTGGAGGAGTTCTGCCTTGATGCCCCCTGCAGCCAACAAGCATGGCACAAAGGTTTCACCTTGAACACACTGAGCCAAGTCCCTGCTTCTGCAGAAATTTAAAAAAAAAAAAATTAAGAAATGGTCTGAATGGAAGCTGTAACGTCAGGTGAAATTCAGTTGCTTTCCCAGCCCCATTTTATATTTAGACAAGAGCTTCCTCTTCTCAACTGCTTGACATTTTCCCTTCTAATCTCCTCAGTATCTCTTTGCTCTTCATTGAGTAAGTCCCCTCCCTTGGTCCACAGACAGACCAGCTTTTTCCTGTGCCTCTCACCTGTGCAAGAGTTTGGATGAACAAGTACTTTACCAGTCCCATTGGGGTCCAATTCACAGGAGTTCCAACTTCTACTTATTTTCCTTGTTCTGCAGTTCTCCACAAGGAGAGTAAAAAAAAAAGGAGTACTCAGCCCAGGCTCAAGGCTAGCTGGGAGCTGTTTGTTTACCTTGGCTAGCATTGGGCTCAGCCAAAGTTCCTGTGTCCCCGGAAGCAAGTTCCCCTCTTCTACCAAGGCATTGTGAATACACAGCCCAAGATTCTAACCCAGGCTGTGAGGAACAGCACATGGAATGAACAATCCACTCTCCCCAAGTGCAGCAGCACTCTTCTATCCAGTTTCCAGGTCCTGGCAAAGCCATTGTCTTTGCAAAACTTTTCACTTTCTTCTCCTTCTCCTTCCTTCCCTCACCCATGAAGCAAACACACTTTTGCAAAGAGCCTCAGCTCCATTCTTTTATATAGTTTATAACCTGCCTATTTTTTTGCTATGTCTTGGTTAACCTTTTCAATGGTTGCAATGAAGTTAATCTGCACCCCCCAAACTCAGCGACTGTATGCAGAAGCCCAGGAAACCCTATTTCCTGAGCAAGAGCTTACAGCACAGAGAGTCCCAGGCTCACTGTGAATGAGCCAGGTGTAGCTCTAAGTGTGACAGGTCCTGAAAAGCTCTTAAATTCCACTTGTTACAGTATCAGCCTTTCAACATATGCCATATGTATCAGGATGTAACACTCCATATTTAGTTGGGTTTTTTCCTCCAGTTAGTACTGCAGTTAAAAAAGAAAACCACCTTATTCAAAGTTTAAACTTCTAATTCTGAACACAGATATCATTGACCCTTTAAAATAAGCCATTTTACTGTTTGGCTTTTGTTTGTTTGTTTTTTTACTTTGTTACTTCAGTATGCAACACCTCAAGTATTAGCATCCTCCAGCATAGACAAGCTACCAAAGCTTAACAAAGCCCTACACCCTATGGTGCATTTATACTGTTTGAAGGTTTATGAAGACAGATCAGCAAAAGAGGAGGTACAACCTGCTAATTTAAGACCTTCCTGGTAAGGAAAGGTAATTCTTCTTGCACAGAAAAAACCAGGACCTTTGTTGTCTCTCAAGAGGAAAATTAATTCCTCTTGTTAACAGTAAGCCACAGCAATCAGTGAATAAATCTCAGTGCATTAGAAGCAGGGCCCACTTCCTAGGCTACCCATCCCACCACAGGATAGGAGAGAGGGGGCAGGTGTGAGTTCAGGGTTTCCTGAAAGGGTTTCCTTTCTGAAAGGTGAGCCTGTGGTGCCTGCTCTCACAGGAGAGCCTCAGCTCTGCTCCCAAAAGGTGACAGCACCAGAACCAAAGAAATGAACAGAAGCTTCTCTTCATTTAGGTGCTGGAATTTTAAGCAAAGCCCCCTAAACTCTGCAAGGCGTATTGTTGTTTCCATCAAAGGAAGCCAGTGAGCGTGACTGATAAGTTCAATTTTCAGTGGTGCTTAGGTTCTGCAGCTCTCATCAGTTGCAGAAGAAGTTGTAGGTCCTCAAGGCCACATTTTTTTAAAGGGTCGGTATTTTAAAATGTATTGCAGTCAACAACACTTGGGAGTTACAGGTCTTTGAAAGGTAGGAAGGCCTTCAGCTTTTCTCAGAAGTCACACTGTGAATTTTTTTCTCCTTTTCTCCCTAATGTTTTGCTTTCTGGTTCAGAAAAGATGACAGGAGCACTGGAGCCCCTAATTTCATTACAGAAATTAAAAAGAGAAGATACAACTAAGTATATCCTTGAAGAGAAACACAAGTAGTACAGGAAGCATCAAAAAAATGTACAAAACACAGGGAAAACACAGAGTCTCTCTGGAATGTCTTTGCTTCTGTTTCCCACAGTTCAGAGAAACTCACACTACCATTTTGAAAACCAAATTTATCCCCTCTTTCAAGAATCAGTTTAGTTAGCAGTGATCTCTGTATTAGTACTGCTAGAGGGATCTCACAATAAAGTCCTTTCTCTGTTAGTACTGCAGAAATTAAATAGCAAAACTGCATTATCCATAAAGAGGTTTTTTTAGTGTATTTGTTTACAAAATGAGACTTACTTTTATATTTCTAATTAGGTAGCTCTTAACTAATATACAGAGAAATCACAGCAGCATATGAATCTGCTATCAGCACAATCTTATTAAAGGAGAGCTTAAGATTTTAACAAGAATAACAAGTTAATCATGATAATGTTTTTTTAGATCATCAAATGCAGAAGTCGAGAGGGGGCTTTTTAAAAGTTCTTTGAATCAACCTATTTTCTTTGATGATGTCAGAGTTTTAACACAGGTTCAGTAAAAGAAAAGCTTCTTCAAATGCTTGTGGCATTATTCTATATATGAAAATCTATGAGGTACACTATATTAAGTTAAAATTAGATTATGCATAGTCATTCTTTCACTGTTACACAGGAGAAATAACTGCTCTAGTATTCAGAAGCTTCCAGAAATTCTTTAACCCCTTCTAAGCTAGCACAGCAGAGTAAATGCTTGCTGAGGTGTAACAAGTCAGAAACCCCACCAAGTCCAAGGAGACCTCAAGTGCTTTATCATCACTCTGTGATCTCCTGCAGAAGACATTTTCTCATACAGTTTTCCAATGCAGTGCACCACCAGAGAATTCAACTCTGACATTTTTAAATCAGCTGAATTAAACATAGATGCAGGCTTTTGACCCTTTTTTTTTCTCGTTTAGAGATGTGGCTTGAAGGACTGTTGTCAAACGTGGAGGGACATAAAAGTTAACAGACCATCAGTGATACTTTTGCAATAGCACTTGAGAGCAGCAATAGCTGACTGTGCCATCAAAGACTATGGAAGAAAGCAGCCATAATTTACAGTCTCACCCAGAGAATTCATTAATCCTTCCTGACTTTGGAGTCTTTTAATATCTGTAGGAGGCTGCCACATTTTATTTTGCCTGCTAGCAACACAAACTACATGGACTTGAAGTCAAACTATGAAAGCTGAAACCAAAGGCAGTCTAGATGACTAAACATAGGAAGAAAATTAAGAGCAAATTATTTTTCTGTAATTCCTGAAAGCATGAACCTGAATTTCCCACATCCTATTAAAAATCCCCTGTTCCCATGGCAATTTCATTCCATTTAGTTCACATAAAACTGCTTGAAGAAGGTACTAGAACCTGGCTTCTAGAAGGCTGTTTTGCAGTCTCGGTCTCCAAGAGTGTCCTGAGGAATATATCTGGCAAAAAGCTGTTAGTGGCCTTCCCTGGTTCTTCATAGCCACAGTGATGATGAGAGACAATGGATATTTCCAGTCTTATTCCCCATAACAATGCAGACTTAACAGCATTTTTAGCAGAAGCACCCTTCACACGCTCATGTTTGAGCACAGTGAATTTGTTTGAAACAAAACCAATTTTCTCCTAGCTAATTATGAGTATTCCCACATTTGACTTATATGGCCAGATGAATACACTGCTGCCATTTTAGCAACATCCAACCACAGTGCTCCAAAAAACTAAAGCATGAACACTCATTACACAACACTGGGTTCTTCCATCCTAACAAACTGTTTTTCTCCAAGAGGTATCTCTAAGTATACCTATTATACTTAGATTATATTATATATTATTAGGTTATTATATACCATCTATTTGCTGCTGCAAACTGAACAGGCCAGAACTGAGATGGCCACTAAGATATAGTCAGGCAATCCCATGTATTTTTCTGCAGAATGAAGTTAATTTGTGCATTCAGTCAGGCAAGTACTGTCTAACTCACAGTGGAAGAACTACCAAGCAATCTTGACCCATAGAACAGCTCCTAGACACTCAAATCATCACAAGTCCATTAAAAGTTAGTCACAAATAATATCAGTAAAATAGTTTTGCTTCTGAATTTTTTTAAAATAGCCCTGCCAGGAATTGCAGTATTTCTACTCTACTGTGAAAAGTGATCCCAATGTCTATAAGTAACCTTAATTAACATTCTGAGAGATTAATATTTTATCATTATCACTATGTTGAAAGACCACTTCAAGACAGGCTATAGCCCTTCAATTAGCACTATTAAAGTATTGCTCGTCCTTCATACAGCTGAAGCACTCAAGAGCTCCAATCAAATACAGAAGAGAGACTATGCCAATTCATGGGAACTGAGTTTAAATGAGTCAACAATTCCAGCCTCAGAAGTTATTTTATCCCCACATGTACTTGACAAAAGATAGCTGCCTACTGATAAAGTCAAGTTCTGTTTTACAATTTCATTTAGGTTTCAAGCTGCAAAGGCAGTTTCACAGGCAATGCTCAGCTGAAGACCACCACAGCTTTGTTCCTTCATATCATATCTAATTGGAAGGTTTCCAAGGATAATTGTTGTTAAGAAATGTATTGATTTTCTTCTGAGAATCTTAAAGATGTCTGAGGAATTGCAATCCCCCCAAATGATTTGTCTTTGAAATAACAGTAGTTATGTATTACTTTTCTCTTCTGGACCACGAAACTGCAATTAAAATTCAGATTTTGTGTTTGGAAACAATACTGTGGTATGCAAATGGATTAGCATTAGAGGGCTTTTCAAGTGGATACACTGAAGGAATCTGCAACAGCATGTCTGAATTTAGCCTGCACTAAACTATTTGTTGACTGTTTAGTCAAACTACAGCCAAGGTGTCATTTTGGGGGAATTCCTGCTGCTTGACATGCTACCAAATCAACATGCTTGACTTTTCTTTTAATGAAGAGCCAGGTCCTTAGAGAATGCAATGCAGCATAATTTTCAACATGGTTCTACCTAGAAGAGGCAAAGATTCTTCCTGGAGATTTACTCTGACACATTTATATTTTTCTCTCCACTTACCCATCGCAATGCCTGAGGTGGAAGCAGGAGAGGGACCTGTCAGAGCCTTCCACCGATACCTTGGTTTCCTCCGGCTTGTGCTCTCACCTCAGCAACTTGTGGCACACATCAAATTACACCAACAGGGAAAAATCAGCTTAAAAAGGCTTCACATTTACAGATTGTATATCCATCACGTACTCATTACTTAAATGGCAGCTGCTGTCCATTTGCACGCAGAGCAGCCACCATCCAGAAGAGACCTGTCCACTGCCACTTCACAAGGACAGGGAGTGGGAGGTTCCCTGCAGCAAGTGCCAGTACAACTGGGCACCATAATAAGAATTGTAGGTATAAGCTAAAAAAGCAGCTCTGCTGCTTGATCCTGTGAGTTATGAGGTAATTAGCTGCTGAATAACCAAAATCAATGGATATTTTTGCAGAATCACACCAAATAAGCAGAAGCTTCGCACACAGAAGGGAGAAACAACCACATTGCTACATAGTCATGTTTTTTAATTTCTAGTTTAATTCCACCAAACCCAATAGCTTTACAGCCAAAAAAAAAAACCCACAGCCTATGTTGGGGGGTGCTCTTACAGGGCATCCTCCTGGTCGCCCCAGAGACCCCCTCTTGTCAATCAGGCCAGGGCTCTCC